>NW_019167915.1:7385865-7455072 GCF_002303985.1 Durio zibethinus | reverse complement strand
GTTAATCGGAATCCCAACTCACTTACACGGCATATTCTAACTAATTTATAAAATTGCACCACATGTATGCGGCATTTGTTAAATATATAGAAACACTAAATATTTTGTAAAAAATTTATGTGGATTCCATGTATGCTACGTATAGCTTGGAATATCTTAGCTGGTTAGTCTGTGACGGAATATATATTTACCGCAGGGAGGTGAAAAAGAAGGCTGATAGTTGGTATGCACGTTAAGTGATAACATATTGTTATTGAAAACGTCACATAGGTGAGTTGACTTAATGATGATAATGTATTTTTTGATAATCAAAAGTAGATAACATAATTTCAAATTTCAAATATACAAATTAAATTTTTTTTTTTATGTACTAACATGTATATTTCTAAAATTTAGATTAAAAATGTGTAATTAATTTTCTTAGCTAATAAAAAGGGGGGGCTAAATGAAATCTTAAATTCTTCCCTGAGGGGAGTACGTAACCAATAAAATCAAAGCCCGGCATTTAAAACATGAAGATGATATTTTCATATATATATATATATATATATATATTTTGAAGGCTATGTATTAAGCGGACGTTTGGTTTCGGGAAAATTTATGTATTTTTTTTATTTTATTATTGGGTATTTAATTTTAACATTTAGATTAAGATAATCTGATTTCAAAAAAAATGATAAATTTTTAACAATACTTAAAATTTTGAAATAAAAAATTTACCTTTTCTTATAGTGGATATTTATTATTAATAAAAAATTATCATCATTTATATTAAAAAAAATATGATAATTATTCAAAAATTAATAAATATAAATTCTTTTAATCAAACGAATGAATTTTAATATGAAATATCTTGAAGATGAAAAAAAAATTTGAATATCGCTACTTTTCAAAAATCACACTTTCTCTCACAATTTAAGATTATATAAATCAAATGCCCCTAAAAGTTTCCGGTAATTAAAGATATGCGTAACTTTGGGGCAAAGTGAAATAGTGGGAAAATGTAGAAATAATTTTTAATCAACTTTGTTGTTTTCTTGTACACGTTTTCTTCTCCCATTACATGTTACTTTCCACATCAAAGACAATGATCGGACTCATTAGTTACATCTCCATTATTATTTTCTCACCCACTGAAACAGCCACATCATAAATGTTAATTAATTTGTGCCACTATAAATTAGTAATGGAAAAAATTTGTTGAATCTCTATTAAATTAAAAAAAAATGTTATACGTAATCATTTAATACATTAATTTCAGACTTAAATTCATAAAAAATTTAATACTTTTCACTTAAATCTTTAAAATAAAATAAATAAATAAATAAATAAATGGATTATTCAAATGTAATATGTGTTTTTTAAACAAAGTTTAATATGTGAATGTGTGTAGCACTTGTCATATTTCTTTTCACCTTGAGGGATCTTCATTACGTGCACTAATTAAAAGAATTAATTGTAGGAGGAGTACGATAATATTCAGCTTGGAATCACCAAAAGCATTAATTATGTTAATTTTGTTATTTAATTTATACTGGTTAAAAATTTTGACAAAACAGTAAGTATATTGACTTATTTTTTTAATATTTAAAATTGTAAAAATTTGAATTCTAACAACAAATCACACTATTATTCACCGGTTCTTATTTTCAAAAAGTTAATACAAAATTAAGAAGATAAAAATGTAAAAAATTAGGAAAAAAAAAAGGAAAAACTAAAATATGACACCAATTATAGCACATTTTTCTTTGGAAGGTGATAGAAACTTTTTTAGAGATAGGAAAAGTATAAAAACTCTTTCCAGAAACCCATAAAAAGACATAACATTCTCAGAAGAAAATTAAAAATATAAACTTTCTTTTCTCTAGGAAACTCAACAAGAAAAGAAAAGAAAAAAAATAAAAAAACACGAAACAGGCACGAACTAACTGCCATGAAGCATATGTACATAGCAATGAAAAAATAAAATAATCCAAAAGGCAGCTCAAAACTTGAGAGCTGGCAGCCACAATAACAAGACTTAATAATAGCAAAGGGAGCGAGGACCCCAATCTTTACCTAAAATACCCTGTAGCAAGAATTTGTTGCACATGACATTGGATATAGATTATAGACATGCAACGTGGTACAATTGGGCCCAAAAAAATTAATGGTTGAATATTTTAATCTTATTTAAAAGTAATTAAAGTTTCACATTTTGAAGATATAGAGTCATAAATGCCAGAGCCAAGGTTTTTGGTAGCACAGGGAATTACAAATTGGAGGTGTCGGAGAAAAAATGTCAAGGTGCAGACTGCAAAATGATTATAGACAAAGTTATTTTTACTATCTTAGACTTTTATTATATCTAACAATTGTAAAAGCAAAGTCATTTGAAAGAGTTTTAGTTTGCTTTTTTTTTTCTTTTACTATCTTTCCGCTTGATATTTTTTTGTGAGTAATTTATAACACTTTAGTTTTATCAATAATATTGTTAGTGGTATGATCAATTTTTATGATGAATAAAATTTCAAGAACCACGTAATCCGTTTTTCTGCATGATTTTCTATAAATTTTTGTAATTTCTCCAATTAATTATTAATGATTTTCTTTCTTTTTCTATTTCTTCTATTTTCCCTTAGACGTCAAACTTTCATCAACTCTTTTCACTTTGTTGTTTGTAGGCTTGCCGTTTACTTTTGTTTTATTGGCCGTTAGTGATGTAGATATTTTGGACCTTAAAGTGTATAAATGATCTTTTACCCTATCTGAAAATATATTTTCACCATGAAAGGAATATCTTTTTTTTCACCCTATCTCTTGTTATATAACTCAAAATTAAATAAATCATCGTATATACATCTCATTAAAATTCATATTATTATTTTTATAAGATTATAGAAATGATAAAATTAATAAGCAAACTAAACAATTAATCAAATCACATATATCTAAGAAAATTTTCAATTTAAATTAATTTCGATACTCACACGAGATGTATACTTTGTTTAAAATCTCTTTTAGTTTTGAGACATTGTAATATAATGCATTTTTGAATAATTTACTATTTTTTTCTACTATCGAAAAAAATAAAATAAAACCCCTTACGAGGAAAGTCGCCCGAATTTGGCATCCTTCGAGTTAGACTATTGCTTCACGCAGTTGCTTGGGATCAGAACGAGAGCAATATCCCGATTCTGGAAAAAAGAACGGGAGGCGGGGGGTGCTATAAAATCAATCATTTAATTATTAACGTAAGGAACGAAAAGACACAACTTGACGCATTAGTCAACATGGTGGGGCATCTGTTGATCTTGAAATATGCAAATAATGTTCACAAAATGTTTCTATTCTCCATCTTAAATCCAACAATGTTCAATGCATCACCATCTTCAATCCAAGCTTTGTGTGTTTCTATTCTCAACCTTTCCCCAAATCAAACACTGTTGCACGTATATCCTGCAAAAAAGTTTAGCTTAATTCTCCTTTCCCTGACTCCAAATCAAAAAGAAAATTCAAATTTTGATAAATTTGTAAGACTAGAGCATATTATTAGAAATTTGGGACATCATAATTTATTATTAATAATTTCAAATTCAACGCAAAAATTTACTTTCACAAAAATATTAAATAATAATAAAGAAAAAATATGTATAATCGCAACACAACACAAAAATTTATGTATAATATTTCAAAGTAAAATAAGGTTAAAACAAATTTCATTATATGAAAAATCATTACTATCTGTATCATTTATAATATACTATTCAACCCAAATTGATTCAAAAGTCTTTAAAGTTTTTTTCTTTAAAATTAAACAAAGATATTATTAATAAAGAGAGTTACAAAGTTATAACCGAGCTACTAAGCCTAACGTTGTATTGACTTAAGTATTCTTTAAATACATATACAAAAGAGATTTTCTTAACAACTGCATACAAGTTGTAGAGCTTCATAAAAACTTCATTGTACTTCCATGGCCTGTCACTATCCTTTTTTAGCCATGCGGTCACAAATTTTGAGTCACATTCGATAATAATTTCTAGTAAAATTTTAATATTGGCTTCAAAAACAATTTAGAGAGCTTCAAGAATCGTCAAAAGTTCTGCCAAATAAATCTATAATACCGACATTCTCGGAGAAGATGAGTAACATATTACCATCACAGTCTCTGATAACTCTTCCAATACCTGCTGGTTCGGCTTTTCTATTGTTGAATCGTCCACATTAACTTCCATACTCCTGGAGGGAGGGACCAAACTATGTTCTATCCAACCTCTTTTTTGGGGAGGAATATAGATATCTTGAATGTTAGATGTAAAATTCATTATGCTAAGATTCAAGTCTGGAAATTTGGCTATCAACCACCAACCAATTCTAGTGAAAATCAAACTAAAAATTTGATCAATGGAGAGGGTTCTTTTTATTGAATACCTTTGCATTCCTCACCAACCAAATAGACTATACTATTGCGTAGAGAAGAGTATCCCAAATCACCATATGGTTTTTTGTAGGAATGACCACACCAGGATTGAAATAATGATATCATAGACCTTGAGATAACCTAGTAAATATTCCACTAAAGACAAAACTTGCACTAGAGTTTCCATGCAAGAAGACAGAAGATAAAAAGGTGAACAACAGACTCTGCCTCATTGCAAAATGCACACTTATTTTCTTGAGACATAAGGCAACTTCTAGATTGAAGAACATCCATCACTGCTATATTACCTTAGAGCTTTCTAGTAGAAGATTTCCACTTTTGGAGGAGCTATTCCTTTCCATGCATACCTTTCGATTGGAACCATGGTATTTGCGGCATTCATAAGCGCAGTCCAAAAAGGTTAAAACTGTACACTCTGTTTGTTGTATGAGACCAAATGATCCTGTTAGTGGATAATTGGCATAATGAGGTTAAATTGAGAAGTTCCATAAATTGCTTCCATAGCTCTTTTTCCCAATCAAAAAGTTTGTGTCTCAAAGAAATATGCCAACGCCAATTTGATCCGATCCATCCCCCATAGTCTTTAATCACGCCGTCCCTTTGTTCCACTAATGTCTAGATTCTAGCAAAAACGATCTTAAGAACAAGACCCTTAAACCATTTGTCGCTCCAATAATAAATTCTTGCTCCATCACCTGCACAAAGAACAAAACTAGATTTTATAAGGTTAGAAATAATATCAGTGCTCCAATTGTTTTGAATGTCACACCACTCTTGAAAGGGAACGATAAGGACAAGGAGCAAACCGGATATCGGTTTAGGACAGATTGTATTTATCACATACTATATTCCTCCAAAGAGCATGATATTCTCTATTACATCTCCAAGGTCGTTTCAACAGTAGTGCTTTGTTGCAGGACTCAAAGCCAACAATACCCTGTCCACCGTGCCGCTTACTTCAACATATTGTGTTCCAATGTACCCGTCTCAATCTTCTTCTATCCTCAATGTCTCCCCACAGAAACTTTCCCTGTATTTTTTCAAGTTCATTTATCACCCCAACCGACATTTTGAATAGGGACATGTTATAAGTCGGCAGATTAGCTTAGAAGTGACTTTAATAAAGCCACCTTACTGCCGGTTGAGAAAAGTTTGCTTTTTTCACACATTGAGTCTACATTTAAAGGTATCAATTATCGATAGCCAAGTTGAAATAAGCTTGGATTAGCTCCCAACGAAATCCCAAGATGTTTAAAAGGAAGTGAATCTACTTTACAATGAATGTAGGCAGCCCATTCTGCAATACATTGATTCTCAACCTTGATACCAACCAGAGCGCTCTTGGCAGAATTAACTTTCAATCCAAAGCATAGTTGAAAACACAGTAGTATCCTCTTAATCTATCTCAATTGATCAGGTTCGGCTTAATAGAAAGTGATAGTATCATTAGCAAATTGAAGATGGGACATTTACAAGTTTCTCTGTCCAATTTTGATGCCACTGAATATGCCTAATGAAACTGCCTTACACAACAATAGTCTCAAGCCTTCTAGAACAATTAACAAGAGAAACGGAGGGAGAAAGTCACCTTGACGAAGACCCTTTTGCATGTATATGGGCTGGATAGAGAATCATTAATAAGGATCAAAACAAATTCTATGGAGATACATCCCCAAATCCATGATATCCATTTTCTCCTAAAACCCATAAGATTCAACATTAATGTCAAGAAGTCCCAAGCCACACTGTCAAAAACCTTTTCATAGTCCAATTTGAGAATAAAACCACCATTGACTTTTTTATGCTGTCGATGACCTTGTTACCTATCAAGATACTATCCACTAATTGTAGCCATTTCACAAACGCCGTCTGCGAACTATGAATTAAAGATCCCATAACTTGCTTCAATCTATCAGCCAGATTCTTAGCTAATATCTTTTACAAAACCAATTAGAGAAATGGGTCGAAAATCATTGAGATTCAATGCATTGTTTCCTGGCAACAAGTGCTACAAAATGAGCGGTTTATCCCCTTTGGCAGCTTTCCGAATAAATAGAAGTCATGTAGATACGTAATTTTATCTATCTGAATTGATCCAAATATTAGGTTCAACTATATATATATAGTATTTTATTAAAAATTAAAAAAAATTAAAAAAAAGTAAAAATTAATGATCGGGTTGGCCACTTGCCCCGTCTTTTCCCGCATGATTTTCGGATCTTGCTTCCTTCACCTTCTTTTTTATCCATACTTCTCACCATGGGAATAGGGGACTCTCGACTAAGAGGCAAAACACACAGCAAAAAAAAAAAAAAAAGAACTCTTCACAGCCAAAACCATCAACCAATCCCAATGCCAAATTCCCCCACCAAGACCCGATGCCGATACCATTACTGCCTAAGCCTACCAACCATTGATTCTCACATCAACAACACATGCCATCCACGGCATCCACAAGCTACCAAACAGCCACCACCCATCATCCCTGCCACCCTCATCCGAAAAAACCACAATAAACAAAAAACACATAAAAACAATCACATCCCCTGGTTAGGAGAAATATCAATGAAAAAAAAAAAAAAAGCCCTTAGAACAGAGGCATTTCGGGCATAGGGGACTTTAGCTCTTATGGGTGTTTCTACGCAGATTCGGTTTGGGTCATTTAAGAAGGAAGGAAAGTAGGCTCGTTCTAGGGTGACGGGAAGTAAATGGTGGCTTACAAATCGGCAGTAGGGGTTCGCGGTGGCAGTGAGCGATAGCAGGGGTCTTTTGGATGATCGGAGCCCGTGGAAAGGAAGGACGAGAGGAGGGAAACAAGATATTAAAAATGCAGAGTAATCGGACAGTGAAGGAGAGATTTCGGCCACTTGAAATTTTGAATTTTCGGTTTAGATCTAGGACGTTGGGGATTAATTTCGAGGAATCTGAGCTTGGATTCGTGACGAGGAAACTGAGGAGAGCATTCGGAGAAATTTTGGGCTGTAAAAGACTACTACAGGCGGCTGCCGACCGCTGGGAACTGGGTTAAGGGAGGCTACAGGCTGTTGTTAGAAGAGAGAATGTTGTTTTTTTTTTTTTTTTTTAAGAAGGAATGAAATTAAACGAAAAAAAGAAAAGCGCTTTAGTTCTTTTAATGTATAGAAAAGAAAGAGAGAGAGAGATAACCGGGTTAACTTGCCAATCCGACCCGGATTGTGACCCACAACTCTTTCAGAAAGCAGCCAGACCCAAGCCCAGCTGACTCCCAGACTCATTTTTGGATAAGGCCCATATCACTTTTCAGTCTAGCAATTTTGTTCCTTGTGCGTAATGGATTTTGGATTTTGGGCTCCATTATCAAAGTTTTATTTGGATATAATTTCATCTCTTTTTATTATTTATTTTATTAGGTCTTTGATTTTTTTATGTTTATTAATGTTGCTTTAGAAATTGTGGGAAATAATAATCGTAATGATAAATAGAATACAGGTAGATATATTTGGGAAAACTAATTTATTTGTGGATGAGAAAAAAGTGGAAAAATAATAATTTTATGATTTAAAATAATTTTCTTTAAAGACGAGATTTTTGGAAACAAAAATAAAAAGGTATCTTTAAGTGAAAAATTTTGAAACCTTGCCTACATAGTGAAGGGAATTCAAATATTATTTTGGAGGATTAATTTTTTTCAAATTTCATCTAGATATTAGAAAATTAAAGGAATTTTTTCTTCACAAAATAAATAAAGATAAATAAATTTTCTTTCATCCATGATTTTCCTTCAAAGAGAAGATAATGATAAAAAAAAAATAGGATTAAATACATGAGATACATCAAATTGGTTAATTGTTTGTGTTTACATAATTTATTTGACTCTTGTTACATTATACCCTAAAAAATGTGCAACTTTGTAAGCGATAATTTTAAAAATTAGTTTTTATAAATAATGGTCAAATCCTACTTAGATATTGAAGGATTTCTTAATAATTTTTTTTATAAAAAATATCATGTGAAATTTTAAGGGATTAGTACGAATGTCTCAAGTAAAGAAATATTCTTCAAAATTCTATCTAGATATTAGAGAATAAAAAATGTTTCAATATTAATTATTTTAATCTTACTCCTAAATGAAAGACTTATTTAAAAAAAATTAATATTCTTAAGTAAAAATAATTCTAAGGATCCTGCCTTAAATATTGAAGGCCTTCTCAATAATTATTCTTTATAAAGAATATTATATAAAATTTTTAAGATCATTATGAAAGTCTCAAGTAGAGAAATATGCTTTGAAATTATGCTTAGATATTGAAGAATTTAGAAAATATTTCAAAACTAAAAATTTTCATCTTATTTTTGAATAAAAGGTTTTAAAAAGAAAGAAAAAAATATTTTCACAAAAGAATAAAATTTGATGGAATCATTTTTAAATATTAGACTTAAGATCATTTTTATCGATAGTAAGGATAACATAAAATCAATTGGTATCAAATTTTTTGAGATACTTTGATATGCTAATTCTTCCCCATACATAATCGACTATCGAATCTAATTTTATTTTCGTAGGTTAAAATTATCTTTTTCATAAATTTTAAATTTTTTTATTATTTTATTGAAAAGATAAATTTTTAGGTGCCTAATCACATCTTAACAAAAAAATTAGTGACAACTGTCTCTGTTTTGAAACATTTTAACATGTTTCATCTAGTGGTTCTTAAAACCATTATGATAGCTTGATGACTCCATTGAGAATTGTCATTTTTTTTGGAGAGTCAGGCCAAAATTAATCATATGTTATCTTAAGTTTTGATTTAGTGGTCTTAATTAATATTTACTTTTGATTCCTTTAATTTTGATTTTCTTAAAAATATGTTTTGCATTGCATTTGTATTTTGTTTGTTTTTTTTTATAATGTTTTTATATATTGTTCTTAATAAATGTGGGCATTTAGGATAGAGGTTATCATGTTATAAGGTGTGTTGTTGATCTATTCCTTCGCACACACTCACATGTGCATTGCATGCATGAGTTCTATACTGAGGCTCTAAGCCTTTTAAGAGAGAGTGAAGTACTTACGCTTTTGTAAAGCAAATACCTTCACAATGACTAGTGAAACACTCTCATTCGGATTAAACCCTTTTAGTTTGTAATCTATTATGGGTGAGGATCAGGTGCCTTATTAGTTTATAATAAATAAAGATGTGAGGAATATTTTGAAACCTTTAGATGTATAAATCCTAACCTAGCATATAATAAACCTTAGGAGACCAACCTAAGGTAGGGCCATGTTGACTTTTTTTGTAGAAATTACCCCTATTAGGATATGTGAGGAACATTTTGGTACAATTTGTATTTAAAGAGAATAATAATGCAAATAAAATTAAAATTTAAAAATAAAAAAAGAAAAACATTTTTCAATAAGTTTTCTTTTGACATGCGATTTGATTCATCTGGTATTTGTCCAAAATTTTAAATTTTAAAAAATATATTTAAAAAAATATTTTTTGTATTTTCCAACAATAAAAAAATAAAATTTTTCAAAAAAAGGTTTTTCTTAATTTCTTTGTTTACTAATTGAATAAAAGTTGAAGCGTGAAAAAAAAAATGTTTTAATGTTGTCACTTTATACACTTGTTTTTTTATAGGAAATGTTTTCTTAAATTTTTATTTTTTTTACAAAAAATAAAAAGGAAAAGAAAATTTTGACTTTAAGTGTCATGTTACTTTTTGCATATTATTTGATCTTTTTATAGTCATTTTTATCATATTTTATATTTAGAAATAATAAAGTTATACATACATTTCATTTCACGCATGTTTTCATCATGTTTTATCATGCCAATGCCTTTCATATAAGTATGTTTCATCATTTGCTATACATGTATCTCATTACTTATATAGTATATCATTATGCTTCATAGTTGGGGATTCAATATGATTTTAACAAAAGTTGCATTGTACAAATTGCATTTCATGTGAATACATCTCATCATCATGTAACATGACATTGCATTTCTTACATATGCATTTATAGATGATATGATTTTTGTTAAGCATTGTACGTATGTAAATATTCATTTTTCAATCATAAATGTGTTTCAACAACGTTTTTGCACCATTCATACATCCATGATCATGTCATACACATCCATAATTGTGTAAAGTAGATTTGATCTTTTTTTTTTAAGAATAAGGGTTCAATAATGATGATTTTTTGCTAAATCTTTTTGGAGTAATTTTGTTCACACCATAGAAGATCGTAGGGTTGAAATAGAAAGGATTGGACAAGATTAAAAAGAGATAAAGGGAAAGGATTGTGAAAATAAGGCAAGATTTTAAAAGACAATTAACAGAGTTGAAGTAGATAGTGTTAGGGCTTTCAAAAGGAAAAAAAATTGTTAAAACATCTAGGATGAGGGAAGAAGTTGATATTAAAGAATCATCGTACCCACTTGGGTTTACATATCCATATGCTCGTAATTCCCATACTACACAAGCACCACTAGCAAACCACCAGCTTTACATTCTTATTGGTACGTCTACTAAACAATCTCTAGTTTTGATAAATGTCAATCATGGGTTTACTCGTTAAGATCCCATTGTGATACCCAACATGGATAACCCTAAAAAATAAGAGAAATTGAAAAGGATACCAAAGTAGATAGGAAATATAGAGATGAAAAACAAGTATGACCTACTAGAGAAGAGGTTAAAGGCCATTGAGGAACATGATGTGTATGGAAATATTGACGCCAGTGAACTAAGTTTAGTGCCTAATATAGTCATACCAACCAAGTTTAAAGTTTCAAATTTTGAAAAGTATAATGGGACCCAATGCCCCTAAGTTCATATCACCATTTACTATAAAAAAAAAATGATAGGTCACACTTAAAATGACAAATTGTTAGTTTCATTAATAGTTTGATCGAATTTACAATGTGGTGGTATGTTCATTTAGACCAAAATAAAATTCATTTTTAAAAAGATCTGGCTGAGGCTTTTATTGCACAATATAAGTGTGTATTTGACTTGGTTTCTAATAAATTATCTTTACAAAATATGCAAAAGAGAGTTGATTAATGCTTTAAGAAGTATGATCAAAGGTGTAAAAATGTAGCCGCCTAAGTACAACCACCCTTGACAAAAAAAAAAATCAATGTTCTGTTCATCAGTTTGCTGAGTACTCCTTATTATGAAAGAATGATTAAGAGTGTCGCCAAAAACTTTGTTGACATTGTGATTTTTAGGGAAATGATAAAAAATACAATCAAGAATGACAAGATTAAGTTGAAAGATACGATTGATGTTGAAAAAGTAGTACATTAAAAAGAATGGAAGAAAGGTGCAAGCAATCACACTTGAAATGCATATGTCCAAGAACTCTATCCCGTGCAATCATTTTCCTCTTCACCAACCCCACTTTCAAATCATATGCAACATCTCTCAAAGTTTATATCTTTATCAACCAACCTAATAGTTAGGCTTTCAATCAAATCTCCATCCTTAAATAACCACTTATGATCTTATCCTAACATCTAAGTTTGCCACCCTACTAATAAAAAGTCAAAAAAGATAGAGAAACAATTAGGAGAAATTTATAGTCTTATTTCTCATCTTTTGCCTTTGTTAATAAAAGGCTAGTACCTCAGCCCTATGCCTTTGAAAACAACCCCAAATCCATCATTAAGGAATTATAATTTTAATAGTAAGTGTGTTTATTACATAGGGATAATTAGTTATTTGATTGAAAAATGCAGGCAATTGAAGGAAAGGGTTAAAAATCTAATCAAAAATGATATTTTGACTTCAAAACTTATGGAACAATGGAAATTGACTCTGTCCGATCATGAAATTTGAAGAGTTGATAATATGAGTGAGCTTCAAGTTTTGAATGATTAAAATAGGATAATTTTCTTTTGAATATTTGAACTTTTGTTTTACACATGCCATACATATAGTGTTACTAAAAATTATTTGACCTAATATTGTTGGATTTTATTTTTAAAAAAATGAATGCTTTGGAGTTTTTTCTATGAAATTTATTTTTATACAATTGTTCAAAACAAAGCCCTACATGATGAATTCGTAAAATAAGAAAGTTACAAAAAAAAATGAAAAAGTAAAAAGTAAGATTTTTTTTTAAATAATAAAAAAATGTCTCGAAAGAATTGGAGATCTTTATTGACCAATCCCATTCGAATGAAAATCACTTAAGAGCCTTAATGTTTTAAGTATACATTTGAATTCTTTAAACTGTGCCTTCATTCGATCATACCATGACTAAAACAAGTCATAATATTTTTCTAAGCAGTGATCAATGAAACATTTAATTTGAGAAATGTTTTTCTTGGTTTTCTTGAAAATTAAGCAAACTCAATTTTTTTAGGCTATAAATACTGGATATTAGATAAATGTCAAGATCATTCTATCTTTTTAATCATGAAAGTCATTCACCCAAGTTCTTTCAAAAGATCATAAACGCAAATGCTTAACTCTTTTCCCAAAATGATCTTGTTCCTTATGTTGGGGCGCATTAACCACAAAAATAAGAACACTCACTACCCTTAAGATAAATTGTTTTAAGACATAACCCTTTGTTTTGTTGGAATGACATGAATCGTTTGAGACCCATAGTGAGTTCATCAATACGATTATCATTGTTGTATGGGCTTTCATTCAAAGTGGCACATTGAAATGGGAAATCTACTATGAATTGTGTATTTGGTGAAGTGGATTGATGTGTGAGTTATGGAGGCATTTAAAAAAATGATAAAAAAGAAAAAAAAATGATTGTGACATCATGCACTTGAGAAATTCGAATGAATCTAAACAAAGGTTTGAAAATTTTGGAAAAAAAAAAGTAAAACACAAAGAAAGAACACCAGAAAGAAAAAAAAAATCTAGAAAACAAAAAAAAATCTAACAAAATAATAATTCTAAAAAATTTTCTTTAAACCCATTTTTCTAAAAGAAATTGCTTTTTAGTTTATGGTTGTGTTTAAGATGACAAATGACCATTTTTCATTATTCTTTCATAAACAAAAAAATTATCCACTTGCTACCTCTTTAAGCTTTATGAATTCATTTTTAATGAATTTTGACCAAAGATTACCCTTTATATTAAAAGACTAAAAAGGGATATATTTAAGAATTATACATAGTGAAATCTTACTCCAAGTATAAAAAAAAATCATATGGATTGAGGAAAAAATTTAGAAAAAAAAGTTTCCAAAGTTTTGGACCTATTTTATCAAAAGTGGATGTGTGCAAAGAAGATGAAAGAAAAAAAAGGCAAGAAAAAAAACAAAGCAAAAAAATAAAAAAAGGAATACAATGATAGAGTGGCAAAAATAAGAAAATATCTTGAAATGATCTTTGGTTTAATCACCCTTAAACACTTATTTTTTGTCTATCTATTTTTTTTTTGAAAACCCTGAACTTTAGCCTTCATTATGTCTTTGGAAAAATCCATATTGAATCAAACATGGATGCTTAAATTGAGGAGCTTTTCTTTGAGAAAACCATCATAAAACTTGTGAATTTTTTTATTGTTTTTCTTTATCAAGCTACCCATTTGATTTGTCAACTCATCTTGGATGAAATTTAAATTATAAAGTGCAAGGTGAAATAATCGATGAAAATGAAAAAAAGGAGAAAAATGAAATGGGGCTCCAGGGTGAAAACTCCAAAAAAGGCACTCTAGAGCAAATTTGAAAACTTTGAAGCTAATGCCTAATAAAGTGAGAAAAGCTAGTGTGAAACAACCAAGGCTTTTGAAAGATTCAAAAATATCAATGCTTTAAAAGTTTGAAATCCATCTTGGAAATTTGAGTCATCTTCTTCCATTCTTAAACATCTCTCAAAAATCTTAAGCCTATCGTAATTGGTCTTGATATCAATCAAAATGCCACATTTGAAGAATAAAAAAGTGTCGAACATGTTTGGTTTTCAAAGAATTTATGCATTTTAGAAAAAAAATCATGTTTCATTTGTAAGCCTAGATAAAAGATTGTTCATTTTTCTTATCAAGTTGTGAAGCATTCTCCGATGAACCAAAACCTTGATATGATAGACTGTTCAATCTGTTAAAAAAGGATTACATTTTTCATCCATAACAGTGAACACCAGTTCTTAAAGGACTTGAAATGTATTTTTTTAGTATTTCATTTTCTTCAATTATAAAATTTAGTTATATGGGGTAATTTTGTTGGTCAATTTTGAGTTAATTGTTAGGTATTTTTGTAAGGAGTAAAAAAATCAATTTTAGTGTAAAAAAAAATACATTTAGTGAGGATTATGTTAATTTTAGGTGAGTTTTGATTTATGAAATAAAATATTTTTCACTGAAAAATTAGTCTTTTAAAAAAATAAAATTTTTCTTTAGTGAGAATAAATAAGATCATTTTTTCAATGAAAGGTCAAATAAGTGCATGAGATATTAAGGCAAGAAAACATGAATATGAGAATGCTTCTTTCTAAAATGAAAAGATATGTTTGATTGATTAAGTTCCATCAAGATTGACTTAAAGAGTAGAAAGAATGTGGTGGTTTGTCTTCTTGAATTTGCCTTGGGATATAAAGTGGAAATTGAAAGTATGATTGGGTCTAAAAAAGAATAAAAGTGACATTGAAAAAAGAGTCAAGAAATCTTGGTTGAGAAGAAAAGAAAAGAAAAACAAAGATTGTGAAGGAAATAAAAGAGAAATGGATGAAGGAATAAAGAGAATGATGGAAAGGAATGGAAAAAAAGATCTTTTGGAAATAAGATGAAGAATGGTTTGATGAAGGAAGAGGAATAAGTGAATGATTTGATAGTGAAGAAGAAAAATTTTCGCAAACAAAGAAAAGTAATTTTTAGGCTTTAGTGTCACTAGGGTATTTACAAGACATTTTCATCATTGTATATATGTGTTTACATCATAATGAAGGCATTTGCATCATTTTTGAGTCATGTGTTTGCATCATATAGTAAGCATTTGCATAAAATTTATTGGTGAGATTTACATTTTATGCATGGCATTTGCATTTGCATCTTGTTAAGGTCATTTGCATTTACGTTAGTGAAATAGACATTTGTATAATTGTTGTGAAAATTTACAAATCGCACCATTGTAGTTGGATATTATAGTTGTCAATTTGTAAACTTTGGGAAAAAGAGAAAACAAATGAAAAATAAAATATCTCTATGAAATATTTGTAAAAAGAAATTTTTGAAAGAAAGGATTGTAAAGAAAAATGAAAATGAGATTTATAGAATGAAATATTGATATGATTAAAATTTTTGAATTAATTTTCTTGAAATAAAAAATGATGAGCTTTGAAGATAAAAAGTTTATAAATTTTGAAGTGGAAAGAGTTTCAAACTAAAAAAGGAACCGTTTTGAAAAAGTAAGCCTTAACCTTGATGATGAGATTATTTGGCAAATGAAAAAGGATAAGATTTTTAAAAGTTGTTTTTTATAAGTGTTGAGATTTATAAAACTTTTAGGTATAATCTCCGAAGTCCTCCGAGCAAGATTCATAAATCTTCTGAGCTGAATCTATTTTAGTGTCTAGACTTATATATTTTTAAGAAAGAACTGTTGAAAACTTTTAAGATATTCAAGCTTAGAAAATTTTAGAGACCTCCGAGCATCAAGATGAGACATTATCCCTAAGATCTCCAAGTATCATGATAAGAAATTTGTTATTAAGACATCCAGGCACCAATGAGACATTTATCCTCAAGACCTCCAAGCATTAAGATGAGAAATTTGTTGTTAAGACCTGTAGACATAATTTATAAATTTTTAAAGTTGTTAAGCTTTTGTTTTAATGAGAATTTTAAGGTTATGGAGCCTTTTCTTAGAAGAGCATTTAAGTGTCAAGATTTATAAGATATCCGGGTATAATTTTCAAAGTTCTTTGAGCAAGATTCATAAGTTCATTGGGTAGAATGTTTTAAGTTTCAAAAGTTGTGAAGCTTATGTTGAAATGAGCATTCATAAATGTCGAGACTTATAAAACCTTCGGGCATAGTTTTTAAATCCTTCAAGTAAAATTCATAAGTTTTTTGAGTTAAATATATTTTAGCATCAAGATTTATAAGACCTCCGAGTATAATTTTTGAGTCATCTTATTTTATTTTAAAGTTGCAGAGCTCTGATGAAAGGAGTTTCTAGACCTATTTTCTCAAAACTGTGTAGCCTCTGATGAAAGGAGTTTTTAAATTTATTTTCTCAAAGTTGTAAAATCTCTGGTAGAAGGAGTTTCTGAGTTAATCTATAAGTTTATTACGGTTGGTTAAAAAGAAAAACTTGAATTTATTAAATGTAGGTTTAGTGTGGTTACAAGTTTTTCATGTCATTGGTGCGGTTTGTGTTTGATAGTATTTGTTTGAATTTTAAAGGTCAATTGGTTCACTCAGACAAAATTGTTGTCTTTTGTTTTTACCTTATTTCTAATTTTTAGTAATGTGTAAAAAGGGTAAACTATTGACACCTAATTTTGTCCAAGTTGATTGAAATGGATCTAAATTGGGTTTAATTTTTAATACATATATATTTTATTATTATCTTATTAAAAAAATTAAAAAAATAAAAATAAAAAATAATGATGGGTTTGGCTACTTGCCCTGTCTTTTCCCATATGATTTTCAGATCACGCTTTTTTCGCTTTCTTTTTTACTCAAACTACTCACCATGGGAATAGGGGATTCTTAGCTAAGAAGCAAAACATATAGCAAAAAAAGAAAAGAAAAAACTTTTATAGACAAAAACCATAAACCAACCCCATTGCCAAATTTGCCCATCAAAACTTGAAATCTTTTCTTTCTAAGCTTATCCACCATTGATTCTCACATCACCAACACACGTAATCCACGACATCCATAAGCTACCAAACAATCACCACCTATCATGCCTGCCAACCTCATTCGAAAAAACCATAATAAATAAAAAAAACACATAAAAACAATCACATCCCCTTATGGGGAGAAACATCACTGAAAATTAAAAAAAAGAGCCAAAGAACATAGGTATTTTAGGTATAAGGGACTTGAGCTTTTATGGGTGTTTCTACATTGATTCGATTCGGGTTTTTAAAAAAGAAGGAAAATAAGGTGTTTTAGGGTCACGGTGTAGTAAATGGTGGCTTACAACATTAATGATAAGGATTTGGTGGCAATGAGTGATGATATGGGGCTTTTGGATGATCTAAGCTGGTGAAAAAGAAGGATGAGAAGAGAGAAACAACATGTTAAAAATACAAAGTGATCGGATGATGAAGGATAGATTTTTGGCCACTTGAAATTTCAAATTATTGGTTTAGATCTAAGACTTTGGGGGTTAATTTTGAGGAATTTGAGTTTGGATCCATGGTGAGGAGATTGAAAAAAGCATTTAAAGTAATTTGGGTTGGAAAAACACCAATTAATAATGGATGACAGGGCACCGACCACAAAAGCAATGGCCAACCGTGGAAACTTGGTTAAGGGAGGCGACAGGCTGTTGTTGGAAGAGAAACTATTTTTTTTTTAAGAAGAAGAAGAAGGAATAAAATTATGCAAAAAAAAAAAAAAGAGAAAGAGAGAAGTAACTGGGTCAACTTGTCAATTTGACCATGATTATAACCCACAACTCATTCAAAACCCAGCCTGACCCAAGCCCATTTAACTCATAGACTCTTTTTTAGAAAAGGCCCATATCACTTTTCATTTTAGTAATTTTGTTACTTAGGCGTAATGGATTTTGGATTTTGAGCTCCATTATTAAAACTCTATTTGAGTATATTTCCATCTCCTTTTGGATATTTATTTTATTATGTCTTTGATATTTTTTATGTTTATTAATGTTGCTTCAGAAATTGTAAGAAATATTAATCATAATGATAAATAAAATGTATGTAGAGATACTTTTGGAAAACTAATTTGTTTGTGGATGATCGACAAAATAAAAATGCAATTTGAGTAAATAGTGGAAGATAATAATTTTATGATTTAAATAATTTTCTTTAAAGAGGAGATTTTTTGAAACAAAAATAAAATGATACCTTTAAGTAAAAATAATTTTGAAAAATTTACCTGGATATTGGAGGGAATTTAAATAATATTTTAGAGAATTAATTTTCTCAAATTTCTCCTAGATATTTGAGAATTAAAGGAAAATTTTCTTCACAAAATAAATAAAGATAACTAAAATTTCTTTCAACCATGATTTTCTTTCAAAGAGAAGATAATGATAAAAAATAATAAGATTAAATGCATGAGATATGTCAAATTGGTTAATTGTTTGTATTTGCATAATTTATTTGACTCTTGTTGCATTATGCCCTAAAAATGTGCAAATTTGTATATGATAATTTTGAAGATTAGTTTTTATAAATAATGGTCAAACTCTGTCTAAATATTAGAAGGCTTTTTAATAATTATTTTTTATAAAAGAATTTGATGTGAAATTTTCAAAAGATTAGTATGAGAGTCTCAAGTAATGAAATATTTTTTGAAATTTTACCTAAATATTGAAGAATTAGAAAAAGTTTCTATACTAAAGATTTTAATTTTATTCATAAATAAAAGATTTTATTTGAAAAAAAAAACTACTATTCTTGAGTAAAAATAATTCTTGAGATCCTATCTAGATATTTAAGGGTTTCTTAATAATTATTTTTTATAAAAAAATATTATGCAAATTTTTTAGGATTATTATAAAAGTCTCAGGTAAAGAAATATTTTTTGAAATTCTGCCTAAATATTGAAGAATTTAGAAAATATTTCAAAACTAAGAATTTTCATCTTATTCTTGAATAAAAAGTGTAAAATAAAGAAATAAAGATTTTAATAAAAGAATAAAATTTGATGGAATCATTTTTAAATATTAGAATTAAAATAATTTTTACCAATAGTATGAATAACATATGATAAATTAGTATCAATTTTTTTTGGAATGCTATGGCAGTGCTAATCCTTTCCTATACATAATCATCTCTCCAACCCAACTCTCTGTTTTCGTTGACTAAAATTGTTTCTTTGATCAATTTTAAACTAGTTTTATTATTTTATTAAAAATATAAATTTTTTATATAGCCAATCACACTAATAAAAAAATATTGATAATGATTTTCCTTATTTTAAAACATTTAAAAAATTTTCATTAAGGGATTTTCAAAACTATTATGACATATAGAAATTCTATAAATATCGGAATTAAATTCCACTTACTCTTAATGAAGTTAAAATTGAATCCGGCAGGGCCCGGAGCCTTGTCTTCATCGCAGTCCTTAACAGCCACCTGTTCTTCCTCCTCTGTAAATGGTTGTTCAAGTTGTTGCGCCTCTGCTGTTGACAACTTATTAGGTTCCAAATCTGAGAAAACGAACATTGGGTCAATGGACTTCTTAAATTGTCCCTGAAAATGACATTCCACAGCTTGCCTTATTTCTTTAGGAGTATTAAGAAGTTTGCCTCGAAAAGAAATATGAGATCAGGATGTTATTTCTCCATCGGTAGTTTGCGATACAATGAAAATACTTTGTATTTTTGTCTCCTTCTTGAGTGCACTCCAATCCTGATTTTTGCCTCAATGTTTTCTCTTCAATGCTTTGAAGGTGTCAGAACTTTTTTTTCTTGGAGATGATAATGGGGCTAATGTTATCATTAGAAGGGTGCTTTTCATGTTCTGTCCCTAATGCAGAAATCTCATTATTTAAAGAATCAATGGAAGCTATCATGCCCCCATTTGCATAGACATTTCATATCCTAGTATCCCTTTTAAGCATTTTCATTTTTTGAAGAAGCCTGAATCTTGCAAAGCCACTTACTTTATAGGATTTTCAATTTCCTCCATAAGATGATGGAATTTACTATCGAGAAGCCAATGATTGGAAACCTTAAAAGGTTTCGAGCCCCAATCCACAACATCAATACCTAAGATAATAGCAACATGATCTGAAATAGATCCATCCAAACACCATTGGTTGATAGTAGAAAAATGGATAATCAATTTGGCAAAATGGATATCTACGTACGGTTGGATATAGATATTATCAACAGACACAAGTCAATACCCACGTAATGCTTTAGTTTAACAGCGCAATATTGCAATACAAACAATTGTTAGGATTCAGGAAGACATAGCTTATACTTACAAGAAATTACAATAGTTCCAGGTTTCAATATAAGAAATATGTGGCAAACATAACCTCCTAAAAGCTCAAGCAAACTTTTTGACCGACAGGCTAGCTCTATGTTTTAATTGGACAAGTAAAACTGGATACAACATTCATGCAATCTTGTAAATCATGACTATTCAAGTATAATTTAAAACACATCAACCACATAATAATAATAATAATAATAATAATAATAATAATAATAATAATAATAATAATAATAATAAACAGTAACCTTGTTCAGCATACACCATATATGCTTTTCTCTAGATTAAAATAATGGAGGATGGAAATCAACGTACTTAGCACCAACTCTTGTTTAGGTCAAGCCACATTGTTGCTAAACTCATATAGGTGAAAAATGAAAATTAATTTAGCTGGAAAAATTTACAATGTACTCCTAACCAGAACACCATAATGCTTTTCAGAATTTCATAGTTATCAGGAACTTGGCCATGCACATGGATAAAATAGCAGAAGGCACAAGGAAATATAATTAGCAAATCTACTCAATTTAAAACCTACCAAGAAGTGCATAATTACTTTAGGCACAGAGTCCTCTATATTCTTCCTAACAATGTCATAGTATGATCTTAAGAGCAATTAGGTGATAGCAATTTCAATAACTTCATTTTCCGAACGGTCTTCTGGAGGTCTCAACGCAGGTAGGGGCTGAAAAGAATAAAAAACATGCTTATCAAGATCAAAGTAACACATTGTTTTAGTTTACAGTTGCTTAACACACACGTGTGTGTGTATATTTTATAAATAATAATATAAAATAAGAGAAATAATAATATTTTAAAAATAATATATATGATATTATACATATAAATACTAAATATATAAATACTAATATATACTAACAGATATAATAATAAAATAAATAAAATATAACAAAATAAATAAATTATAAATATCCCAATTGACATGCTTACAAAATCCACTACGAACGCATTGCGAGGGAACATCACTTTTGCATTGTGCTCCTGCTAATTCACATTTTATATAAAAAAAATTATTAGCTTTTAAAAATGTTGATCCTACCCAAAAAAGCAGTGGTAATAAATCTTACTGAAAATGTGAATGTAGAGAGGCCTTGAACAGTCGTAATTAAAACGTATGATTGCAAATGTACAGAAGTTATTATGGTTTAATTTGCAAATACTTAAGAATGTTGATGTTGCTGAGAGAATTGCTATTATGACTGCAATTCCAAAAACCCTGGAAAATGTGGAAGACATTCAATTCAACCAGGTCAGAGGACAGACAAGATAACAGGGAAATGAAATTTAGAATTCATAAAAAGGTAAATCCAATAAAATAATCTAAAATGAACAATAACCTGACTAGAACTTATTCAAATCTAAAAGTTGATGGAAATGAATTGAGGCTTTGGAATCTTGATATTTATCAGTCCAGTGTTGAAATTTATCAATCTCTTTAATGAATCCAATGCACCTCTTGTTCTTTTCCTCGCAGATTTTAGAGTCAATATCATAACGTAAAAGTTCATAGACCTACCGTTAGTTATAATTATTAAAAGAGTCATCACTAATTTTTTTTGTTTAAGTATGATTGATCACCTGATCGAATTTATCATATTTAAAAAAATCACAAGATTGACTTAGTATTTTTAAATAATAGATTTTGATTCACGAAATCATATTTTAGGTGTAAGAGTATGATTATGTGTAAAAAAAATTATAGCATCCTTACAATACCTATCAAAAGATAATACCAGTTTGATTTCACATTATCCAAGCCTCAAATATGTTTAAAAATTATCAAAATATGTAATATTGAAAATTAATCTTAAAATTACCCCAATAGTTTAGAAACAATTTAAGATAATTCTCTCATCTTAAGAGTATTCATAAAGACTAGTATCTCATCTTGAAGAGATTCCGTTGTCGGATTTATTAAAGTATTTTACTCAAAAAAATAATTAGTAAAGTCTTCCAATAGTTTGTTAGGATTTACTTTGATATGGATCTCCTAATAGTTTGATAAAATTTTCTTGTAAAAATATTTTTACAAAATATATTAAATCTTCTAATAATTTAGTAAGATTTAATTTAAGATATAAATCATCCAATAATTTTGTAAGATCAAACAAAATATTTTATTAGTAATATTTTTTATAAAATTGATTTATAAAATTTTTTAATAGTTTAATAAATTTCATAAAAAATTTAAATTTATGAAAAATCTTTCAATAATTTAATAGGATTGAAAAAAAAAATTTTTTTTCACAAATTCTATCATTTCCTTCACACACTTTTAGGATGAAGAGTTCAAAAGTACATACACACCTACATATCAATTTAAAGTCTATAGATGAACATGGTATGATCCTAGTTGAAATTTGTATAAATAACTTACCTTATCAGGTCTACAATCATGACAACAAGGAATTGTTTGGAGATTACCTGGGGCTGGGAGCTGCATATGAGTCAACACCACCCGAAGGGACTTTTGAAGGCGAGTGACAAGATGTCATTATTAGATTGGTGGTCTACATCGTCTGATTTTTTTAGGGGCCATCTAATTTGAAGCCAAACAATCCTTAAGTTCTGCTAGTACATGATTGATATTTGGCCTTTTGTTTGAAGTTGGCTGTGTACGTGCCATCACTATCTCTACAGCTTTCCAAACGGCATTGGTTTCGATTGCAGGAGTCACCCATTGAAGTATGTGAATGTTGTATTCTGAACCTTTTAGTACTGTTGGTTGGACAGTGATAAGCTCAAACAAAATTATACCAAAACTGTAAATGTCACTTTTCTATTTAGGTTTCCTAACTTGTGAAATTCAGGGTCAAGGTATCCAGGTGTGCCTACAGGACGAGTTGTTGTGTGGAAGCATTTTCTGTCGCAAAAGCTTTAGACAGGCCAAAATCAGCTATCTTAGCTTGCATATTTTCAATCAAGAAGATGCTGGAAGCTTTCTGATCTCGGTGGACTATGGGTGGCATGCAATGGGGAAATATTGGTGACAATGGCAATGCGACGATGGTTTTTTTTTTTTTATTCTTTTTTTATTCTTCTTTACTTTTTGCTTTGATCACATATTTATAAAAAAATTCATGCTAAATCAATTCTCCTTAAATCTATGATTTTATTTAATTTAATCTTAATAATAATTGATTATGAAATTAAATCCCAAAAATCTCTCAACATCATTTTTACTAGATTGCATTAAAACTTTTTTTTAAGACAAAAGTAAAATTAAACCAAAATTTAAGTTAGAAAAAGATTTTTTTTTCAATTGGGCCCAATTTACTATTGAAGCTTGTTTTCAATTCCGAAAAAATTTTTGGGCAAAATGAGGTGTCTATAGTTACCCCTCTTTGCACAGTTTCTGTGAAATAAGAATTTCGCAAAAACAAAAGACGTCCATTTTGTTCGAGTTTAAAAACTCAAAAAAATGATTCGAACGAAGTCCAATTAGAATATGAAAAATAACCAAACTAAATCAAAGTTGAAAGTGAACGAGGTGTGCCGAAATGACAATGATCGGGACTAAACCGTGAGTCAAAAAATTAAAATGATTTGGACTAAGCTGAGATCGAAAACGAGTGATTAAGATTAAATTGCAAGTTAGAAAGATGCTGAGCCGAGATCAAAACAGGTGATCGGGATGGAACCGCGAGTTAAAAAGATGATTTGGAGATCAAAATGAGTAACCAAAATTGAACCGCGAGTTAGAAAGATAATATGGACGGAATCGAGATAGAATGACCAGGATGAATCGTAAGTCTGAAAAATCAACTTAGACCGAATCAACGTTGAACAATTGGGATTGAACCAAAATTTTGAAAAATTGACTTAGATCGAGTCTAAGTCAAAGATGGGTGACCGTGGTCGAACTATGGTTAGAAAGATGATTTGGATAAAGCTAAGATCAAAATGAGTGATCGAGATTAAGCCACAAGTCAGAAAAATAAAGTTTAAATTTTCAACTTGAAATCCAAAGATTCACAATTTGAAAATTTAAAGATTTGTAAGGTTCCACGACAGAAGTTGAAAAATCTCAATACTTTAAATTACGCAAAAAATTCACAAAGATTTTCAAATTCGCAAGAATGAAAGGTTCACAAGATTCTAAGTGTCATAAAGGTTCTAGATTCATAAAGGTTTCAGGTTCATAAAGACTTTCAGATTCACAAAAATGGAAGGTTCATAAGATTTCAAGTGTCACAAAGGTTTTAGATTTGCAAAAGGTTTTAGGTTCACAATGACTTTCAGATTCGCAAGAATGGAATATTCATAAGATTCTAAGTTTCCCAAAGGTTTCATAACAAAATTGAAAGAATTAGAAAGATAAAGTGACCAAAAATTGAGTTGAAGTCGAAGATGAATGATTGAGATTGAACCGTAGGTTAAAGAGATGATTTGGATCGAACTGAGATCGAAAATGAGTAACCGAGATCGAACTGCTAATCAAAAAGATAAAATGATTAAGACTGAATCAAGGTCGAATATGAATAACCGAGATCAAACTGTGAGTCAGAAAGATAAAGCGATTAAGATCGAGTTGAGGTCAATGATGAATGACTAGGATCGAACCATGAGTCAAAAAGATAAAACGACCCTGATCAAGTCAAGATCAATGATGAACGATGAGGTCAAACTATGAGTCAGAAAGATAAAGTGACCAAGACCAAGTCAAGGTTGAAAATGAATGACCAGGATTAAACCATGGGTTAGATGATCAGGACCAAGTCTAGATCGAAAATAAGTGACTGAGATCGAATCGCAAGCCAAAAAAATAAAACGACCAAGATCGAGTGAGGTCAAAGATGAATAACTAGAATCAAACCACAAGTTAGAAAGATAAAATGACCAAGACTGAGTCGAAGTCAAATATGAATGATCAAGGTCAAATCACGAGTCATAACGATAAAATGACCAAGATCAAGTTAAGGTTGAAGATGAATGACCGAGATTGAATAGTGGACTAGAAAAATGATCTAGACCAAGTCGAAATTGAAAATGAGTTATGCATGTCTATCTAGGATGCAAATGCAATTATCAAGGATTTAAACACAATATATGTAATACAGACGTTACTAAATCAATGTCATGAAATTTTAGTTATGGTAACAAAGTTTTTTAGACTCCACCATTTCTTCTTAGCTTCTCGTATTAATAATCTTTGAACAAATTCTTTCAACTAATCCATGTTATTATCCTCATCTGATCTCAACTCATAGGTCATGTCAACCAATCTATCATTGAATTCATCATTGGATCATCTTTTTACCCTTTTTAAATAATTTTATCATGCTTATTTTACTTTTTTCATCTTGGATTTCTTTCAAAAGAATGAAAAAATCTTTTACGAACAGTGTCATTCATTTATTTACCAACATTCTAATTCATGACAAATATGATGCATTTCATTGATTCATTCAGAGGATGTACACTTGGTAAAGAATAAGAAAAATGGGTCTTTATTATCGAAAAAAATGGTCAACAACAAATCAAAAGTGAACAAAAGTAAAATATTGTGACTATTCAAATAGGATATCAACATCCAAAATAATGATTGTTTAGACAATTTTGAACTTTAACACAGAATTCTCTTTCAAAAACACATTCCATCAATATCTTCGATCTTTAAGCCAATCATCATCTTTATTCCTGGAATCCTTACATGAAGTTTTTTTTCGAGTTTTCATCTTTACTTAATCCGCCTTTTCGGGTTTTCAGTTTAAGTCTACCTTTTTTTTTACTTTTTTTGTTTTTTTTTTTAACACACCTTATTCACATCTTTTCTTTTCATTTCTCTATCCCATTTATCTATCAGTGACACTTTGATCAAAGTCCCAAACAATCCAATGAAAAATCTATCTTGCTTCAATTCATGATTCTCCAATTCGAGTATTCACATTTAATCAAAATGAACTTTCAAGGGACATAATGTAGGCTAGGGTAAAGGGTTAGAAAGAAATGGATAAAATTAGCCCAAATTGTATTTGAAGGGTTATCAAACCAAGAATCATTTTTTCATGTAAAACACCTTGACATATTGCCCCATTAATTTTTTCTTCTTTTTTCTTCCTTTCTTTTCTTTTTTCTTTTTTTTTTCATCATTTTTCAAGAAAAATTTAAGCACCATAAGGTTTTACCTATGAAATCACTAAGGATAAACAAGCTTCTCAAATTTTGCCCCTTGTGTGGGGGTAATCCTTGGTTAGGATTCCTTAAAAAAAATTTTCAATAGGCTCAAATAGGGTAGCAAAGTATAATTTTACTTTTTTTTAAGGATAAAATAAAGATAGTCATTTGTCATTTCAAACATAAATACTCTCAATAAAGAATATTTATTGATCAAGAGCAGACTTGTGAATGAATAATTACAAAGATCATGTGTTGCATTACTTCTAAAATTCTTCACTAGATTTATTTTTCTTTACTCAGCAATCCTAATGACAACAATTTCCACCTATCAATCAAATAATCATGAACGATGTCTTTAAAATCAAATCTTGAATTATTGTCATGACTGTCTAAACATTCATTATTAGGAATCAAAGAATAGATATGGAAAAAAAGTATGAGAAGGTAAAAGTAAATAATGGTGATTCACACAAAAGAAGAATGTCAAGAAAATGCATCAAATTTGTCATTTTTATTAAAATATTGAAAAATTAGATGAAATCCAAGTAAATAAAAGAGATTCATATTTTCAAGAAATCTTAAGATAATCAATTCAATCAACTTTCCCAAAATCATGCCTCTGGGTGATTAGGTAAAAGGCCTTTATGGATATTCAACTATTCTGATTCATTGAAGCTCAACAAGCTTGCTCAAATCAAACTTTGTACCTTATGCTTGAAAGCGAGCATGTTTTTATAGAGTGACCCATATTCCCATTATAGTAGTCACATATGGCATTAACATTGTACATTTGGGATATGGTGACTTCAATGGTTCTAAAAAGACTGGGGATACTAAGTCATTTTTGACCAATTCTAGAATTAGTTCAATATAGGTTGTGGGGATATGATCAATGCAAGCTCTTTCTTGATTACCTTTGGATCTTCCTAAAACACTCATTTGATTATTAGCCCTTAAAATTGGTATAGTAACAAGATTAGGCCCATATGCAGGTGCTTGAAAAGTTGGTTGATAAACACTTAGAGCAATGTTGTTCATCTTTGGAAAATAAGGCTGGTAAGAAAGTTGTGCAATGTTATTGGCTACTGAGTAGTAAATAGGATGAATATATGGTGGATATAGAGCATAACTTTTGGATTGATGCCTCTCAAAACTAACCGTTTAGGCTTCATCTTCTTCCTTTTCAGGTATCCCATCTTTCTTGATATTACTGACCTCTCATTCCTCAAGCTTGCCACTCTTGATGGCATTCTTAATAATCTTCCTTGATATCACCATGTCAACAAAGTTTTTTGTTGTGTTCTTTATCATTTTCTCGTAGTAGGGTGCTCTTAGGGTGTTAATGAACAATACAATTATTTTTCTCAATCAAAGGAGGTTAAACTTAAGCAACCGTATCCCTCCAATGTTAGGCATATTCTTTAAAGGATTCAAATGTCTTCTTCTCTATGCTTTGTAAAGAAAAGCAATCAGGGATAAAGTTTATAATGTGGCGATACTGATTAATAAATGAGCAAATCAAGTTCTATCATGTTCGAATAAGAGTCTGGTCCAATTGGACATACCATCTTGTAGCAGACCCAGTAAGGGTGTCTTAAAACATATGCATGAGTAGATTTTTGTTATTGGCATGGGCTACCATCTTTTGACAGTACATAGTGACATGTGTTATTGGATACTTAGTACAATTATACTTTTTAAACTCTAAAACTTTAAGTTTTAGAAGAATTACAACATTTGGGACCAAACAAAGGTTGGCAGCATCCATAGAGCCATAAAAATCTAATCTTTCAATATCTCGTAACTTCTTATCTAGCATGTTCATCTTGTAATCAGCTTTTGAACCTTCTAAAGCCTCAACCATTTTTAATTTCTCTTTTGAGATGTCCAAATTAGGAACTTGGATAGGTTCAACTACCTTTTCAACTAGGGTAGGGTTGTTATAGCTTTGGACTTCCCTTTATTGGGTGTAGGTAGTATTTTTAAATAAGTATAGCCTATCAAAAATGCAAACTGTTGTGATGGAAGACTTGGAATGGAGTCGCCAAACTATCATGCCGTATAAATGTGTAGACCTACCACTAGACATAGTTTTTAAAAGAGTCGCCACCAATTTTTTTTTGTTTAAATGTGATTGACCACCTAATCAAATCTATCATATTTGAAGAAGAGTCTCAAAATTGACTTAGGTATCTTTAAATAATAGATTCTGATCAACAAAATCGAATTTTAGGTGTGGGAGTACGGTTATGTGTGAGAAAAGTTATAACACCCTCACAATGCCCATCAAAAAATGGTACCAGTTTGATTTCACATTATTCAAGCCTTAGATATGTTTAAAATTTATCAAAATATTTAATTTTGAAAATTAATCCTAAAACTATCCCAATAGTTTGGTAGCAATTTAAGATAATTCTCTCACTTAGAAATATTTATGAAGACTAGTATCACATCCTGAAGAGGCTCCGTCGTCGGATTTATTAAAATATTTTACTCAAAAAAATAATTAGAAAAGTCATCCAATAATTTGGTAAGATTTACTTTGATGTAGATATCCTAATAGTTTGGTGAGATTTTCTTGTAAAAATATTTTTAGAAAATGTATTAAATCTTCCAATAATTTGGTAAAACTTAATTTAATATGTAAATCCTCCAATAATTTAATAGGATCAAAACAAAATATTTTATTAGTAATATTTTTTATAAAATTGATTTATGACATTCTCTAATAATTTGATAGAATTTATAAAAAATTTAAATTCATGAAAAATCCTTCAATAATTTGATAAGATTGAAAAACTTTTTTTTTTCACAAATTTTATCATTTCCTTCACACACTTTTAGGATGAAGATTTCAAAAGTACATACGCACATACATATCAATTTAAAGTCTATTAATGAACATGGTATTATCTTAGCTGAAATTTGGATAAATAACTTAGCTTATCAGGTCTACAATCATTACAACAAGGAATTGTTTGGAGATTACCTGGGGCTGGGAGCTGCATATGAGTCAACACCACCCGAATGGGCTTTTGAAGGTGAGTGTTAGGATGTTATTATTAGATTGGTGGTCTGCATCGTTTGAGGTTTTTTTGGGGCCATCTGATTTGGAGCCAAACAATCCTTAAGTTCTGCTAGTACGTGACTGATATCTGGCCTTTTGTTTGAAGTTGGCTGTGTACATG
Source organism: Durio zibethinus (assembly GCF_002303985.1). Next base: position 7,425,211 of record NW_019167915.1, on the reverse strand, counting down.
CCATCGCTATCTCCTCAACTTTCCAGACAGCATTGGTGTTGAATTCGCCTTTCAACTTAGGATCAATGATGCTCCGAACGTTGCCTTTTTCAATTGCAGGAGTCACCCATTGAAGTACGTGAATGTTGTATTTTGAACCTCTTAATACTGTTAGCTGGGCAATGATAAGCTCAAACAGAATTATCCCAATACTATAAATGTCACTTTTTCTATTTAGGTTTCCTAACTTGTGAAATTCAGGGTCAAGGTGTCCGCGTGTGCCTACAGGACGAGTTGATATGTGAGAAGCATTTTCTGTCACAAAAGCTTTAGACAGGCCAAAATCAGCTATCTTAGCTTGCATATTTTCAGTCAACAAGATGTTGGAAGTTTTCAAATCTCGGTGGACAATGGGCGGCGTGCAAAGGGGAGATGCTGGTGACAATGACAATGGGACGATGGGTTTTTTTTTTTTTTTGTTCTTTTTTTTTTCATATTATTCTTGCTTTGATCACATACTTATAAAGAAATTCATACTAAATCTATGATTTTATTTTATTTTATCTTAATAATAATTTATTTTGGAATTAAATCTAAAAAATTTCTCAACATCATTTTAATGTGAATTGACTCTGGGATTAAATCCAAAAAATCTTTCAACACCATTTTAATGTGAATTGATTTTGGAATTAAATCCCAAAAATCTCCCGGCATCATTTTAACTTTTTTTTAGACAAAAGTAAAATTAAACCAAAAATTAAGTTAAAAGATATTTTTTTAATTGGGCCCAATTTACGGTTAAAGCTTATTTTCAATTATGAAAAAATTTTCAGACAAAAGGAAGTGTCTACAGCCAAGATCAAACTTGCAAAATTTATTTGCAAATAAGGGAAAAAAAATCAAAGCAATCACATTAAGCACACTTCATTTCAACATAAATTCAATCCATTTTCACATTAAGAACAAGACTTACCATGATGATGCACTGCATCTCCTCCTTCATTATAAAACTTCTTGGTTGAGTACCTCTAATAACACCTAATATTCATCCCTCTCATTTCCTCCTTTGGCACGCAGCCTCTCACTGCCTTTGTCACCTTTTGTAGGCACTTGCTACACCCTTCAATTGGAACACTCTTCCAAAATTGTGCCAATGCATACCCATCCACCTCCATTACCCCAAATCCTCCATTTTTCAAAGCAACCCTAGTCACATTTCCAACTACAAAATCAACATTCCTACCAAACAAACTCACCCTCTTATGCATTAATGTATTTATCAATATAAATTCGGTCAAAAGAAATATTTATGTATTTTTATGGCTTTCAGATACATTTTAAGGGTATTACTAAAATTATCACTGCTTCTTGGTGACAATAAGTTGTGTGCTTATAACAAAGGACTAAATCAATTGTTTGCACAATGCACAAACATAATAAGTATTTGTTGGTATAGGAAACATCTTTAAGAACTACTTATAGAACTATAAATACATTAATTTATGTTTGGGTCAGCATAGAACTATTTATAAAACTACTTATAAAACTACTTATAGAACTACTTATAAGGTACAAAAATGTCATACCAAGGGCAGCTTATCTATGTCTTGGTTAACATCATGTTCAACTACCCAGTTCTTGGCAACTTTAAAGCTAGTATTACTTGCAGAAGAGAAACCCAACATTTACATAACAACAAAGATTCCATAGGCTCACACCTTATCTATGCCGTCTGAAACTAAACCAAGAAAATGAATTTGGTGAAAGAGGATTTACATCTAAAAATACTAAATCAAAAAACAAAATATACGCAGATTTAACATAAGATCCAAGAAGAACATATACAATGTATCCACCCCGTAGATCCCCTAAAAAGGATCAATTTTCATTTTGCAACCTAATAATATCTAACTTAGAGATTTAAGTAAAACATAAAGACCCTAGAGGCAGTTTACATTTAAATAGCCAATTGTAATGAGTCAAAGAAATTACCAACATTATATATTAAAGTTATGCAAATCATTTTAAAACAACTCCATAAATTGGATAATCATCATGGAATAATAGAAACTCTCTAGTGAAGAGCAAATAATTTCAGCAATAGAATATATAAAAGGATACAAGTAGCAACCTTATCAATGTTAAGAACATCTAGCTTGTTGAAAAGGGCCAACACTTGCACAGTGATGAGAGTATCAGTATATGTGGTTTGTGCCTAATATTACCAAAAAAACCACTTGTATAAGAAAGTATAATCAAACTTCTTTAATATTATGATTCAATTAACTTAAATCTAGACTTTTTTTTTACTTACACTAATAATACTAACAATTAAACATAAAAAACTAAGCCTTGAAATATACCAAATTCATGTTGGCATTTCATGATCCATGAAATAACTTCATCTGCATCAATAATATCAAGCTTCCCCAGAAGATCCAAGGTTGTTAATCCCCAATATGCCCCATTCATTCTTAGATGGTCCATCACCACCAATTCAAAAATATCCTTTCTCTAACAATAACAAACCCCAAAATAATCAACTTTAGATAAGCTCAAAATAAAACCTAGGATAAAAATTGAGTTTGAAAAATGTAAAATAAAAACTAAAAATCAATGAGTTTGAAACTTACCTTTTCAACAAATAAAATGTACTGAACATGCTTGTCAGCTGTCAACTCTCACTTTTATCATCTATTTTCCATATCAATTTACATGATATTAAAGGGTTTGCAAAAACAGAGATTAAAACAAAATTTAAAATCAAAACCCAATGAAGTTGTAGTTAAAAGTTAACAAGCTTGTAAACAAAAAATCGAGAGAGTAAAAGGAATAACCTTTGAAGTAATAGTAATAATTTTTATTACTATTACTTGATATGCTTAATTCTAAAATTGTTACCGATTTGTTAAGTAATACTAATTAAAGAAAAAGTGAAATCAAACATGCATCCTAAACTTCATCCAGAATATAATTAATCTTTAAAAGTTTTTTATTCTTTTTTTTTTTAAAGAAAAACAAGGGAAAAAACATTGAAAACAATGATCGAAGACATCACTACCTGAAAAAGTAATCTTGAGAGAAAGAAGATAATGTTGGGCCTGAAGCAATATATCACAATAATCTCACAGTAATAAACAACAATCAACAATGTAGAAAAAATAAAATACACCAAGATTTACGTGAAAAACCCTCCAGTGTAGAGGGTAAAACCACAGACCACCAAAAAAATCTCTACTATCAAATAATGGATATATAAAGTTTTTCTCTAGCTAAAACTAGAGCTAATCAACAACTAGAGAGACAATTGAAGAAATCTCACCAAATAGGTGACTTAACAAATACATTCTAGATTTTATTCTTAGAGAGCTTTAAACTTGATCGTCACTATTTAAAATGTATAACTCTGAATCATAAACCTATTGACAAAATTTTAGCTCAATCGAATCACGGATCGACTTCTATTCAACCAACTCTCCTTTCTCCCATTTCTCTCTATTTTTCCTAGCTTTTTTTTTATCTTTTGGTTTTGGTGCCACCATTTTTTGTTTCTACACAACCCCCTTTTTATTATTTAAGGCTCTATATAAGAAGGGCTCTCTTAGGTCAAAGATAAAAAAAAAAAAAGGCTTTAGGCCTTTTAATTGGCTAATACCAATAGGGTTAGACCCTAGTCTTTATAACAATTTCCCCTTTAGTCTCATTAAAATGAGATTCATTACCATAGCAGTGTCATTTAGAATTTACCTTGGTCAAGGAACTTATTTCGATCAAGTTACTACAGAGCTCAAGCTTTTTCCTAGGAAGTGTTTTAGTCAATATATCTATTACATTCTTATCAGTATAAACTTTTTTCAATAGCATTTACTATCTTTCAATCATCGAACGTAACCAATGATATTTAGCATCAATGTCTGCATTCTAGCATGGTACATGGTATTCTTACTCAAATCTAAAGCACTTTGACTATTACAAAACACCACATAGCCTTTCTGATTCAACCCCAATTAAAAAAAAATTATTTCATCCAAAGCATTTCTTTACCTGTTTTTGTTGCTGCAATATACTCAATCTCTATAGTTGATAAGGTAACACACTTCTACAACTTAGACTGCCAAAAAATAACTCATTTTGCAAAAGTGGACAAATACCCTAAAGTAGATTTCCTACCATTAAGATCACCTGCCATATCAACATCAGCAAACCCTTTTAGAATTGGTTGTGAAACTTCATAACTTAAGCACATTTTTTTGAGGTACCCCTCAAATATCTAAAAATCTATTTTATTGCTTCCTAGTGAACTTTTCATAGATTAGAAAGAAATCTATTCATTACAACAATTGTATAAGCAATATCAGGTTGTGTACAAATCATAAGGTACATTAAACAACCGACTACAAAAGAATAAATAATACTAGAAATAGCTAGTTGTTTTTCCTTAATCATTGAATAAGATTTCTTACTTAGATGAAAATGGTTTGAAAGTAGACTGCTAACTAGTTTAGCATGTTGCATGTTGAATCTACTAAGCACCCATTTAAAATACTTATTCTATGACAACCATAGCTTTTTAGCTTTCTTATCTCAGATAATACCTATATCGAGAATCTGCTTTGCTGAACTTAAATTTTTCATGTTAAAAAATTTAGACAATTGTTCTTTCAACCTATGAACCATACAATCAACATATAATAAAAGAATAATGAAGTTACCATTAGAGAATTTTCTAACATACACACAAGGATTTGCTACCGTTCTTTTATAGTTGTTGTTAACCATAAAAGAATCAAAATTTTTATACCACTATCATAGAGCTCGTTTCAAGCCATACAAATTTTTTTTCAGTTTGCAAACTAAGTGCCTTTTTTCTTTCACTTCAAAACCTTCAAGTTGATTCATATAAATATCTTCTTGCAAGTCACCATGCAAGAATGTAATCTTGACATCAAATTGCTTAAGCTTAAAATTCAAACTAGCCGTTAATCCTAATGCCACTAGAATGAAACTCATCTTCGCAACTGGAGAGAAGATCTTATCAAAATCAATGCTTGGTTTTTAAGAAAAACCTTTCACCACTAATCAAGCTTTGTACCTCACTAGTTTGTCACCATCCTTTTTTAACCTGAACACCCATTTATTCTTCAATGGCCTCTTTTCTTTCGAAAGTTTAACAAGATCATATATACCATTTTTTCATAATGACTCTATCTTTTCTTTCATTACTTTTAACCAATGCTTTTTATCCGAAGTAGTCTACACATCTTGAAAACTCTCTAGCTCTCTTTCACTGGTAACTAAAATAAAATCTGAACTTGGATACCTGATAGATGGCTTGTACTCTCTAATAGATCTTTTAAGTTGAGACTCTATATCACCTGATGCTGAAAGTAGCTTTTTTTACTTAACACTCTCTGGTGGAGATGACTGTTCACCCTACTCAACACTTTTAGGTAGAGAAAATTGCTCCTCCTACTCAAAACTGATTACATTTGATTTATCACTAACTGTGGCTGGCTCATTATTATCCTCAAGTTTTGTTTCTTGCTCATTTATGCCATTTTGTAGCTTTTCCTATAGAACCTCTGTCAATGTTAAAACATCATACTCAATAATAATTTATGTAGTCTTGTCATTTTTTTTAGGTTTGCTATGGTTTATTTTTTATGAAAGATTACGTCTCTACTTTTGACTTTTTTTTACTAGATCCTATACTTTATAACCAAATTTCTCATCACCATATCCTACAAACATACATTATGTGGCTTTATTATCAAGTTTTGACATCTGTTTTTTGGCACATACATGAATGCTTTACACCTGAAAACTTTCAAGTGAGAGTATGAAATATCTTTTCTGTCCATATTTTTTTTGAAATGGCAAAACTCAAATGAATTGATAGTGATCTATTAAGCAAATAACAAGCTGTGTTGACTATTTCACCTTAAAATGGCTTTAGTAAGTTTGCCATCCTCAACATACATCTGACTTTTTCCATAATGGTGTTGTTCATCCTTTCAGCTATACCATTATGCTATAGTTTTTAGGTTATGCATCTCATGCCTAATCCCATGCTTTGAACAATACTTTTCAAAGTCTTTGAATGTGTATTATCCACCATTATCAATCCAAATATACTTCAAAGGTAGCCCTATCATCTTTTCTACCATGGCATGAAATTTTTAAAAATACTGTAATACTTAACTTTTTTTTTCAACACACACACCAAAGTCTTACATAAAGCATGATCAATAAAAATAATAAAATACTTGCTACCACCTAATGGCTTAACCTCAATAAGACCACATATGTCAAAATGAATCAATTTTATTTTCTTTTCTTTTTTCTAAGAACTCTTAAAAAAGACATTTTACGATGATTACCACACAAATGATGATCATATGAATCGAAAGGCATACCTTTTGTCAAAAAAATGAGAGACTACCTTGTCAAAACCTATAGTCCCTTCTCATTTATGTGTGCCACCTCTTGTACCATAAGTTTGTTGAAACATCATCCTTAACGACATTTATCTGGTTACCATTCAATTACATACGTATCTTATACATTATGTAGTATAGTTTTTTCTTTGCAATTATCATAAATCTTTTGAGAAACTTTCACTCTTTATTCTTTTATTGACTCTTATATCCTTTCTTATTAAGAACATTAATAGCAAGCAAGTTCATTCTCTCATTTGAAATGTGTCTAACATCCCTTAAAGTTAACATGTAGCATATACTAGTTTGTATAATAATATCATCAATCTCAATAATTTATGACACACTCTTATTTTTCATCTTGGTGCAATCAAAATCTCTTACTTTATAAGTTATAAATAATTCCCGCTTAGAAACATAATGATATGCTACTCTTGTGTCAACTATCCACTCAATATCAAGATCACTAACATGATTATAATCATCATGTGTAAAAATCAAAGTAACTGAATCACTATTTGAATTCATTGTTGCAACATTACCATTATCTGAACTATTACATTTATTATCTTTTCACTCTTACTTCAAGATTTTATAGTATCACTTTATATAACCTGCTTTACCATAATGAAAGCACTTCACTTTATCTCTGAACTTAGATCTATGTTTAGACTTACTATGACCTTCTAAGTTCTAACCTTTGTCAATGTTTCTACCCTTGTTCTTTGTGATCAGAACTTGATTCCCAGGGTCTAAATCTTTTCGTCTTGCTTCTTCATTAAGCATATTATCTTTTACCATCTCTAATGTCATATTGTAATCAAGAGTTGAATTAAAAATAATCACAACTAAAGCATACCAGTTATTTGGTAATGAACCCAAAAGGAAAAATGCCTTCATTTCATCATCCATCTTAAGTTTCATAGTAGTCATCCGATTAAATATATTTTGAAAATCACTCAAATGTTTTGTAATCAATTATCCATCCTTATACTGTAAAATTGTAAGTTTTTTATAAAGCATAACTTTATTAATTCATGTTTTTCTCTTATACAATACTATTAATTTTTTTTCAAATAGTGTAGACGTCTGTCTCTTACGTTATATCATGGAACACATTGATATCAACTTATTTTTTAATTGTAGCCAACACTTTTTTACCTAACTTCTTTCAGCTTTCATATTTAATATCTTCTAGTTTAGTCGAATCACTTAATACCAGCTCATACAAATTTTTACAATATAAATGATTTTTCATCATAAGCTTCCAAATTGAATAATCTGATGCTATTAATTTTATCATGAAACCTGTATTACCTTTCATGATATCAAACAAAATTTACTTCTATCTTGGGTGTAAACACCCAATTTGGTCCAGGCCTGGATCAATTGGGCCTGGTCCAAATGGGTAAACCCAATTTTATTTTATATTTTTGTTATTTTTATTTTATATTTTATGTATATATTTTCCTTTATATCCTATGTATTTATTATTTATTTATTATTACTATTTATTAATATATTTTTTTTATTTTTTCTTTCTTTCTCTTTTTCATTTTATTTTATATGTATTTTTATTTATCTCATATTTATCTGTTATTTTATTTTTTTGTTTATCTTATAATATTATTGTTGATTTATCTTATTATTATTTTTCTAATTATCTATTAATTTTTTTATCTGATTTTTATTTTGGAAGGCTGGGATTGAATTCTGTTGAAGAATCTTACTGAGAATGGGGATTCAATCAAAGTCCAGATTGGATTCAAAGATTGAATCCCCATCCAAAAAGGAATAGGGATTGATCATAAACTCTTCTGATCAATCCCTATAAATAGATACAGAATACATAAGCAAAACACACAGAAAAACAGTGAGCAAAAGCTACTAATTTGAGAGAAAAGAGGCGTATAGAAGAGTTTTTAAAGGCTAAAAGAAGGTTGAGAAGTGTTAGAATAGTTGTGGGAATCGGGAATAATTTTTTAGAGATTTTTGGCGAAATTTTTCTGGAATTTCTAGAAAATTTTCAAATTCCGATGATTTTTCCGGCGAAGGTTGAATTTTTCGACGACGATTCCGGTCAACTTTAAAGTTTTCGGTAAACTGCCCAGTTTTCGGTGAAAGATCCTAGAAATCGATCAATTTTTCGATGAAATTCTGACGAAAAACCCAGATTCCGATAAAAAGTCCAGAATTCGATGAACATTCAATCAGAGTTTTTCAGCCTTTTAGAGAGAAGCGAGAGGAAAAAGAAAGAAGAGAGAGAGAGGGGAAAAGGTTTCTGCCGAAAAACAGAGGGAAGAGCTTTATATACCCTCTTAAAATGACGTCGTTTTTGTCTTAAGTGACCCAAAAGATTCGCGCGTTTTGTCGAGATCCGACCCGACCCGAGCGTCGACCCGCTTCCTGACCCGCACGTGTCTCCCCCCTTCGAGCCGATAATCGAGCCGAGCCGAGGTTTCAAGCCGTTTCTCTGAGCCGTTTTCTCTTCCTTGAGCCGAGCCGAGCCGTACTCCGAGCCACTCCAAGGTTTTTTTATTTATTAGATTAAGTTTATTTAGTATTCTTTTTACCTTTATTTTATTTTTTTATTTTTGTTTTACTTTTTTTTATTTTATTTTTTTTATTTTCACTTTTATTTTGTTTTATTATTTTATTTTCTTTAAATAAAAATAAAAAAAATATTTTTGGGGAAAAGTTGAAAGTATCAATTTTTCTTAAAAATAAAATTTCAAAAAAAGATTTTTTAGGAAAAGTTGAAAGTATCAATTTTCCTTGAAAATCAAAGTTTTCAAAAAATATTTTTGGAAAAAAGTTGAAAGTATCAATTTTTCTTAAAAATAAAATTTCAAAAAAGGGTTTTTTAGGAAAATTTGAAAGTATCAATTTTTCTTAAAAATAAAATTTCAAAAAAAAGGGTTTTTGAGGAAAAGTTGAAAGTATCAATTTTCTTTAAAAATCAAAGTTTCAAAAAAATATTTTTGGAGAAAAGTTGAAATATCAATTTTCCTTAAAAATAAATTTCCAAAAAATATTTTTGGGAAAAAGTTGAAAGTATCAATTTTTCTTGAAAATAAAAGTTTCCAAAAAATATTTTTGGGGAAATGTTGAAAGTATCAATTTTTTCCTGCACAAGAACAATCATCATTTCCTTCCCTTTTATTTTGATTTTGATTTTTTCTTTAAATAATCTGACGACGGAGCCTCTGCAAGTGAAACAGTAATTTTTCTTGCATACTCTTCAGGTGAGAGAATTTTCTCAATTTTCTGCTAAAAGTATTAGAATCAATTGAGAATAATTTTCAACAATTAATTACTTGGTAAAATTTTAAGGCTCATTAGATAACACGAATTTAAGTTGGTACCATCTTTTGATGGGCGTTGTGAGGGTGCTATAACCTTCCTCACACGTAACCGAACTCTCGAACCCTGTTCTGATTAGTAGACCTGAACCTATTCTTTTAGGGACCCTTAAACTTAGGTGCTCCTTGAAAGGACAGATTCCTTAGGTGGTCAATCGCACCTAGACAAAAAAAGATTAGTGACGACTCTTAAAAGTCAATGTCTAGCGATAGATCCCCGGATCTAGACGTTATGACATTGGACTGTTTTTATATCAATGTCTCAAAATAATCCTAGCTTTTATACCACTTGTTGGGCCTGAAATAATAAACATAATAACACAAAAACAATATATCATAATAAATCCAGAGCAATAGATAACAATCAACAACCAATAACACAAAAAAAATAAAACACGCCTAGATTTACATAGAAAATCTCTTAGTGTAGAGGGAAAAAATCACGCACAATTAGAAAAATCTTCACTATCAAATAATGGATATACAAAGTTATTCTCTAGCTAAAACTAAAGCTAATCAACAACTAGACAGATACTTGGAGAAATCTTACTAAATATGTGACTCAATAAATACACAATAGATTTGTTCCTAGAGAGCTTCAGACCCGATCTTCACCATTCAGAATGTAGAACTCTGAATTATAAATTAACTAACAAAATTTTAGCTTAATCAGATCATGGATAAAATTTCATTCAACCAACCTTTCCTTCTTACTTTTCTCTTAATTTTTCTTGGCTTTTCTTCTTTCTCTTAGTTTCGATGCCACCACCTTCTATTTCTCTATTAAATAGCCCCTTTTTTTATTGTTTAAGGCTTTATATAAGTAGGGCTCTCTTAGGTCAAAGACAAAAGAAAAAGGCTTGAAACCTTCTAATTGGCCAAAACCAATGAGGCTGGTCCCTACTCTTCTTAATAGATAAGAGAATTAGTAAGAGAAAGAAAGATGAAGGTAATTCAAAAGGATCAGAGAGAGAAGGAAAATAAAAAAAAGATAGGAGAAGCCACTGATAAAAACTACACCACCACTAGTGATCAGAAAGTCAGGTAGTAAATGAATGGGAAGTTAATAGAGAGAGGGTAAGGGCTGAAGAGGGCGGCTGGATGAGAGAAAATGAATTAAGGACAAAGAAAGGTAGATGAAGGAAAATCTACAAATTGTTAAAAGAAAAGAGGGGGCTGGGTCGATTTCTAATTTTGGAGGGGAAATTAGTGGCGTTTGTATTTTTAAACGCCACTAAATTCAGCAAATTAGAAGCAGTTTTCATTAAAAAAAAAAGCCTTTAAATGACATAAAATGGTGTGCAAGTTTGTAAGGGTTAGGTTGATCAATTAGTGGCATTTGTATTTTTAAACAAATGTCACTTAACAAAAAAAATTCATTCGATTTTAAAATAAATTTTGCATAATTATATTTTTAAACTAACAAATTTTAAAATTTGCAATTTTGTGGTGTTTGATTATAAAAAACACAGCTAAATTTTACATTTTAGTGGCGTTTATGTTTCCAAATGCCGCTATATGATTATTTTGTGGTGTTTGTCTGAAAACACCACTAAAATTATAAAAGCACTATAGCTAGTAGCATTTGATAAAAATTACCACTAAATCTCCATTTTTCTATAATGAGAGTTGATCATGACTGTAGGGTAGTTACGGGTGGTGGCATGATCTCGTTGATAGATAATGGGGGATGGCATTTGGATCCGAAGGCTAGTGTTGGTGGAGAAAGAGTAGGAGCTTAGGATCTTTAGTCAAATATTGTTAGGTATAATATGAGACATAAGAAGATTTATAAGTAATCAATATAAGATTTATCACCTTGATTGAACGAAAGAAAATCTTATTATTCTTAACAAAAATTAAATCAAGAAATCTTCGGCTAAATTGAAATAAGATTTTAGAATAATTTTAAAACTTATTTAAAGAGTTAATGTCTTAATTAGAAAATTAATATGGTTAAACAATACGAGTAGACATTAATTCATGCTCAAGTTTAAATCGAGATAGTGATGAATGAATAATAATTATACTAAGAAACTAAGTACGAATAGATTGGTCAAACTTTACTAACCTTGCTTAACAATTAGGTGTCATGACTCATTATTAGATGACAACCATGATCTATAAATATAATATTGATTAATTAGAAAATTAATGATGAATTCACAAAGTTTGATTCATTTAGTTCAAATTAATTAAAGATTGCTTGTTAAGTAACCTAATGGATCACATACATATAGATTGTAGCTTGTGAAAGATTACATTGGATTAAATTAAGTTGGACTTAACTGAAAAAGGTTAAAAACTTCAAATGAATAATTTAAATAAATTAAAAGTACAAAGAGAATGACCAAAAGCCTAACTCCTATTAGGGATAGGAATTAGCCGACCACATCCTTTATTTAAAGAGGTCTATTCCGCCCTCTCTCATAAGATAATTCTTATGCATCTTTTATCTCATGTATTGAGAAATTTTGAGATAAAAGAAAATGGAAAGAGCAAATGAAGATTCTACTAGTATAGAATTTCGGCTAGACATCTACCCTACTTTGGTGAAGGTTTTTTCTCCTTATTCATGTGGATTAATATTAGAGACTGGACACAAACAACTGTAAGTTTACAACAACCAAGCTTGGTCATTTCTCTAAGATTGCCACCCGCAACTATCCAAGGTATGTAAAATCACAAAATGTCGATTGGTTGCTTTATTGTGTAATTACTTGAAAACTTGATTCTATGTTTTGGAAGTTGTTAAAATTTTAAAAGAAATTCCACCACATTTAACTTGATAGCTACATGATTAATTCCCAACAATTTCTAAACCACGTTCACTACCAATGATGGTCAATACTAGCATTACAATATGATTGAGGCTTATGCATGGTAACAATAGCAAAAAAACAATCATAATCACTAAGATGATAAGGAGTTTTTTTTACCCGAGTAGAATGATGAAGACTAGGAGCAAGTATATTATCATCAGATCAGATTCTGTAAGGACAATAGTAAGGTAGGAACTTCATTGAGCTCGTTAGATGTAGTTGCATCATAACTAGGAAATAACTTAAGTGATGGATTCGTAAATAATTGAAAGGAATAAAAAAGCAAACATAGTGCCCTCCCAAAAAGTGACATGCCGAGTATTACGTAGTTTATTAAAAAATAGGATCCCAACAACGATAAATCTTCTGTGCAATCCCAGAACCAAGAAAACAACAAAGACAAGCACGTGATTCCAACTTATTATTTCATGTGGTTGAAGAATGACAAAATACACAAGCCCAAAAGGTTTAAGAGCCGAGTAATCATGAGGCTCGCCAAACAAACGCTCAAAAGAAAAAAGACTATTAAGGATCTAAGTTGGAGTAAAATTTATTGTATTTACAACAGTTAAAAGTAGTTTCAACCCAAAGTTTTTTAGGACAAAAAGAAAAAACCTAACTTGAACTTAATCAAGAATATAATAATGTTTATGTGTAACTCCATCATTTTGATCAGAGGTATGGAAACACAAACGTTAAAGTAAGGTATCCTGTTGATCAAGGTATTGAAGAAGAGAAGTTTATATATATATATATATATATATATATATAAAACACAAACGTTAAGGTAAGGTATCCTGTTGATCAAGGTATTGAAGAAGAGAAGTTTATATATATATATATATATATTAATATATATATCAAGATCAATTGTTTAACGTTAAAGGTTTTTTTTTTTTTAAATTAGTATATTAATATGATTACTCTTTGTTTTTCTTTGGATTAATATGCAATTTGACTTATGAATTATATTACTTTTAATGATTTGGTACTTACAAAAAAATTTATAATTAGATACTTGTTTTTGTCAAGCATTTTGCATTATTGATTAACACCATTAGTTAAAATGCTAAAATAATAAATATTAATTAATAAAAATGTACCACATGTCATGTATTATTAGTTTTTTAGGCCACATCATTAGATAATTAGTGTGTGAAGTAAAATATTTAACGAAAACAAAATTCAAATACCTAATCATAAATTCTATTTTATAAATACCAAATCGTGAAAGTGATATAATTTAGATGTTAAATCGCATATTAACTCCTTTTTCTTTTTTAGGTGCTTTTAAACATAAATATATTGGAGTCGTCAACAATTCGATACAAGTGGTGGGGTCGCAGCAATTCCATTTCCTTGCTATCTGTATCCTTTCCTGCCAAACCTTCAAAATTTAATAAAGGATAATATCATAAATGATCCTTGAATTATAGTAAAACATTAAATGTGGTATTATTAACAAAAAATGAGGTATTATCGATGAAAATTCCTATTGATAATACTTCATTTTATGTCAGTAATAATATTACCAATGGATTTTTTTATTAAATTTTTTTATCGATTAAAGTATAGTCGGTAATATAATTCTATCAATATTATAAAATTTCATCAATAATTTAACTACAAAATTTTATAATTTACATATGAAATTTTTTGTCTGTATATTATTTTAATAATGTTCATTCAATTTTTATAAATTACCCGTCGAAAATACTTATTTTTCAATTATTTTTAGATATGTTTTCTTTATAATTTTTGTCATGTTTTCTATTTTTAATTAAATGTATTTTTAAAGCAATTATATAAATTTTAAAATATACATAAATAGAAAAAAAATAATAAACAAAACATTACGTTTCATTTATAAAAGAATAATAATATTTTACAAAATTGTTTACGAATTCTAATTAAATGAAAATACAAAAAAATACACATACAAATTTCGTACAAATATTTGGTAATAAAATAAGTAAGCAAGTACTTACAATACACAATAACAAGAATACCAACTATTGGCATTTGTCCATTAAGCCAAATCATATTTTGTTTAAGACATTATCATATTTGTAGTATTTTGAGATTTGATATCTTATAAAAGCCTTATTTCTTTATCATTGAGCTTATGTACATATATTTCAATGTTGAAGCTTATATGATAAAGTCTTCAAAATATAAATAAAGCTTTGCAAGAGAATTATAATGAGATTGTAATTATGAATGTCATAACATACAAATCTATGGACTTATAGTTAGATCACGACCTAAGGAGTCGTCATCAATCTTTTTTTGTATAGGTGCGATTGATCACCTAATTGAATCTATCCCATCTTAAAAAAAAGTCCCAAGCTTGACTTACGTATCTTTAAAAAGTAGATTTTAATCTACAAAATCAAGACTAAGTAAGGGAGTGTGATTATGTGTAATGAAGGTTATAACACCCATACAATGCCCATCCAAATGATGATACTAATTTGATTTCGTGCTATCAAAAATGCCTTAAAACCTTAGCAAGTAATTAATTATTGAAATATTAAAAATTATTCTTAAAATTACTTGAATATGATGGTAATAATTTAAAAATATTTTCTCACATTCTGGAGTATTCAAGGAGATTATTTGTCATGCTTTAAAGAGACTCCGTTCTCAGATACATATAAATTTTAAATAACTCTTATTCATGGGAAAGTGGATTTTTAAGAACCTTGATGTTTAAAATCTTTTCTAAATTTTTTAATATGTTGGTAAAATTTAGAAAGAATTTCTTACCTAAGAATTTACATAGATATTGCTATTTGCAACACTTTTAGGAATTTATGAAAATTGTTTCTTTTTTTCTTTTTTTAATCGAAAATTAATTTTATTAAAAATCATAAAATTCTCTAATCTATTGGTAAAACCTTTTTTTTTACTAAAAAAAAAAATCACAAGCCCTCTAATACATAAGTAAGACTTTTTAAAACCTCTTTTTTGTTTATCTTGAAATTTAATTTTTACAAAAAATTCACTTATTGGAAACTTAAACCATCCAGTATGTTAATAAGGTTTGTTTTTGCAAAATTCATTTTTCAAAAATACCAAAATCTAAAAAATCAACTCAGGTCAATAGGTCTAGCCAGTTCGATTCGGGTGGTTCACTAATTTAATCTGGTTTAGATCGATTTAGCACATTTTCCTTTAACCAAAATGACATTGTTTTACATTGTTTTGATGGTATTATAAAATCCCAAGTTTTTTTCCCCTCACTTCTTCCTTTTTTTGTCATCTCTAAGAATCAACTAAGCTTCCCTGCTTCTCTCTCCTGATGATTTCCAGTTACCAATGTCAGTCTTTACATCGCCACTAGTCGCCATGCTCTGTCGCCGTTCAATGTTCAATGGAGCCCGAATTTTCACCGTCGTTTTCTCTCACTCTTCTCATGTTGGATCCGAACTCGGATTTTGTAAAATCATTGTCGATCACCCTAGATTTAAAGCTAAAGTTATGTCCTTTCCACTACCATTTTGGCCTTTTCCACCATCTGATTTGCCTGAAATTTGGGTATGTTGTTCACATTCTTTTGCTCTATACGTTGGTGGGTTTCGATTTCCCAAATCCCACTAGCCACTGCCAACCACCTAAGATGCCGCTACTATTGGTGGTAAAAAAGTCATTTTTTATCTCTACCAAAAACCTTAAAACCTAAAACACAAGCAAAAACATTGTCCAAACTCAAAACTTTAGTATTTTTCACATGCATGCTTGTTGCTTTTTTTTTTCTTTTGTTAAATTGGAGGCTATGTTTAGTGAAATTTTATTTGTTTATGATTTTAATGATTATTGGTTGAGAAAGATTTTTTGTTATTGATTATTGGAATGGTAGTGAATAGAATGCTGGGTTTCTTTAAGTCTGTATCGGTTTATGATTTCACGATCTACCTAATAATTGAAGGCTTGTACTAAATAACTGGGGTGGTGATTGTTTATAGGTTGTGTTGTAGTGGTGGTTTTGTAGGGAATTAGGCTTAGCTTTATTAATTTTACTCTGTGTTTCTCTAGTTTTATTACGTACATAATCTGTGTGTGTATGGTGAAGAGATTAGCATAGGATTTGGCTCATGAAAATAGAGGCAATTGTTGGCTTGTGTGATGCCATAATGTATCTTTGAATTGTTGCTTGTCTATGTCTTTTCTCTAGTTAATTGAGGCTATTTAAATAGGGAGATTGAGCTAGTAGATTGAAAACTAGATGAAATTGAACTTCAAATTTATGTATTATCTTAGAAATGATAATCTCATAATTTTATCTTGAAATATATGATTAACCTAATCCCAATTTTATCCAAAAACATGATTTATCCTCAAGATCATTGGATTTTATATTTTTTGTTTTTTTTATTATTATATTTTTGTGAATTTTCTAATTTCCAAATAAAAAAAGTGAAGACAAAAATACAAAGAAAAAAGGATCAAGTTAAGGTTGGGTTGGGTTTGTAATCCAAATCAAACTAAGGCCCAATAAGACAATCAAGGCCCAAAAAGGAATTTAAGAACCCATAATGATACGAAAATTTTTAAAAGACCCTGGATAAAATAAGGTATCTACAATTGCCTTTCTTTGCATAGTTTTATGTGAAATAAGAATTGCATAAAGACATAGCCACTTGTTATGTTCGGGATTGACTTGATAGCAACTATAAAATTCTGAAACTTCAAATATTCAAAATTTAAAGTATTAAAAAATTTAATAATTAGAAAATTCATAATACAAATTGAAACTCAAAGATTCACAATTTGAGTTTAAAGAATCACAATTTTGAAATTCAAGGATTCACAATTAAATTCAAAGATTTGTATTTTGAAGTTCAAAGATTTGCAAGATTTTCAAAATTTTCAAGATTTCAAAGATTCACAAAAACTTTAGTTTCATAAGAATTTTATATTCACAAGAATTTAGGTTCACAAAAACTCAAATTCGTAAAAATTTTCAAATTCATAAGATTCACAAGATTTTCAGATTCATAAGAATTTGATTCCCAAGAATTTTAAAGTTCTGTAAGAACTCAGAATCATAAAAATTAAAGATTCGCAAAGATTCAAATTCACAAGAATTAAAGATCCATAAAGATTCAGATTCACAAGAATTGAGATATTCACATGACCTAAGGTTCACAAGGATTAATGATTCTTATTTAAGAGATTCACATCCAATGTTCAATTCAGGGATTCGCATCAAAATTTCATGGCTCACATCTAACATTCAAAGATTCACATTAGCAAATTCTAGAGATTCACATCCAAAAGTTTCATTTAAAAAACTTTCGAGATTCACTTCCAAGATTTCAAAAATTCTCATTTGAAAAATTTTAGTGTTTCACATTCAATATTGTTAGCTTTATAGGTGAGATGGTGATCCAATAGGGGGTGAATTGGATTTCTCCAAAATTTTTCCCAAACAAATGATTTCAATGTAATTGAATGGAAATTAAAACAATAAGCACCTTTGATGAAAATATAATGCTAACAATAACAATTAATGATCTTAAAATCAAATATAAACAACAATGAATTGTAAGGAGATAGGGATAGAGAAATCAAACACAATAATTTATAGAGGTTCAATCCATCTTCACAAGGCAACTACGTCCTCTCTCTTGGTTGTCCACACTAAGGCTTCAATCCACTAATTGAAGAAAATTTCTTACAAGATACAAGCCTATCTTGTCCTAAATCTCTAACTTTTCTCAAGGCTTAGATAGCAACCTCTACCCTTACAATATCAAGAGGATACCTCACCTCTTGTTCTCTTTCACCCTTATATATCAAAGGTAATTTTACAAACAATTGAACAACCTCTCTAAGAGTAAGTGTTTGCTAAGTTTAAGTACAAAAAAATGATGAATGAATAAAAAATATAATTTAAGTACAATAAATACAAATATATGGACTTTGAAGCTCTAAAAACTTTTGATTCTTTGAGAAAATGAAAATATGGCTTATTGGTTTTTGTTCTCTTGATTCATCAATCCTTTTAGTGTATTGGAGTGCCCAATTTATATAAAAATTAAAGAAATAGCCATTGGGGAAGCTTGGAGTGAAGAAATGCCCATTGGAATCATGAAAAAGTAGCTGTTGGTGTGCTTGCACCCAAAACGATCGATCCCTTACTTGAGGGGATCGATTGGTTCATGTTTGGAACCATTTTTCACTTGAAAACAGTCTAACCGGATAGATCCTTTTTTGTAAGGGATCGATTGATTAATGGGGTGATCGATCTCATATGTGGGGGGATTGATCCCTTTTCTACATTTTCAATCCTGGGAGCATTCTGTTTGAAAAAGCAATCGATCACTTTTAGAGGGATTAATCCTGTCTATGCTGGGTGGTAGTCTCCTATTTTGCACTCTACATACTAATTTGATCATATCTTGAGTTATAAAAACCAAATTATAAACCGTTTGAAGATTTAGAAACTAGACTTAAAGGGCTTTCTATCAGATAAAATTCATCACCTAATTCATTGAGTACGAATTATAGTGAAATTTCAAATTTACCTATTGTGTAATTTTTCTGACAACCGCAGAGTATCTAGTAAAAATTCAAAATCTTTTCTTAGAAAACTTGGATTTTAATTTTTTTGATCCATTAGAAAGTAGACTCAAAGAGCTTTCCAACCATATAAAATTCAAATATTAAAACTTTGTGAATTAATACAAAAAAAATAAAACAAATTCAATGTTGGAAAACTTTATTCTTATAAAATAGCTTTTTTAAGTTAATCTATTTCTCAAAACCAATATTATTAAAATTGTATTAAGTCCAAAATGAATAAATTCACTTTAAAACAACAATTAGACTTTCATTTAAGCTTAAATAAATAATCTTTAAAGATAGATTTGGTTTGAGAAATATGAAACCAAGAAAGGTTTGTTTAAACTTTGAAAATCATATTATCTATTTAGTACCAAAATATAAAACTTAAGAACATGTACTAAATAAATCTTTTTCAAAATCTTGATCAAGCTTATTTAGCTTAATGTTTTATCATTTCAAAATAACGATCAATTCAAGGCTAACAAATATTTCATAGATTCTCATTAAAAAATTTTAGGGCTTCATCCAAATTTTCAAATATTCTTATTCGAAAAACTTTGAGGATTTACATCGAAAAAAAAATTTAAAAATTCTCATTTAAAACTCAAAGATTCTCATTTGAAATTCTTAAAGATTACACTTGGAAGTCTTTCAAATCATTCTCAATATTGAAAATGTTCCTTTAAAAGGTTCACAACTTTAAAATTCTAAACATTTTCCTCATAAAATATTCTCCTCATTTGAGGATTTACAATCTTATCTTAAAAGGCTTTCCTTAGGAAATTTAAAATTTCTTATCATGAAAATTCTCAATCTTTCATCAAAGTTAAAATGATTGCCATAATAATGATGCAAATGCTTTCTAAATGATATTCAACAATTCAGATTCTCACAATAATGTAGATATCATACTCTAAATCATGATTCAAATGTTCTCTATATGATGCAAATTCATAACCAAACAAAGATTCAAATATTCACCAAATTATATATATATGTATTGTTCAAACAACAATGCAAATGCAATGCATTTAATTTAGCTGTCACTAACATCAATCTCATGAAATTCCAATTAATTGTGGTAATAAGGTTCTTAAGAGTCTACCATCCCATATTCTTTCTTTTTAATTTTTTAGCATTAACAATTTTAGAGCAAATTTCATCCACTGATCCACATTATCTCCATCATCTGGTCATAACTCACTAGTTATGTCGATCAATCCATCAGCATGTTTATCATTCAATCACCCCATTTGCCTTTTCAAATCTTCTTAGGCTTTTTTCATCTTTTTCATTTTTTTTTTTTTGGTGTCCATGTCATTATGGATTTCTTTTCAAAGGAATGCAAGAATCTTTTAAGGACATTACCATTCATTCATTATCATTTCAATTCATGATAAATGCAATCATATATTTCCTTGATTAGAGATGTAAAAATGAGAGAAGATAAGGGGAATCTATATAAGAACAAGTTTGGTACAAAAAAAAGGCAAAAAAAAATAAATTCAAAGCATGCCAATAGGATAAGTATTCAAATGATATAACAATGTCCAAACAATGAATATTCAGACAATTTTTAACATTAATCCAGAATTTTTTTTTCAAAAAACTCATTCATTGTCTTTTGAAACCATTTTAAGCTCATTAAACTTTGCCCTTATTTTGGAGGATATTCAGATTACATTGATCTTCCATATATTTAACTACCCATCCAATTTTTAGCTTAGATGTTTTTCTACCCAAACAGCCTTTTTGGGTTTTCAATTTGAGTATTCTTTTTCTCTCTTTTTTCTTTATTAATTTTTTTACTTTTCATTTTTTTCATATTTTATTTCATCTATTATTGATATCTCTCATACATCAATCTCTAAAACACGAGAATATATCATGATTCCATTGCTCTATTACAAGCATGCATTAGCTTAATATATGATCATTCAATTTGAGCATTCACATTTGATTAAAATGGACTTTTAAGGGTTGTAATGTAAGTTATGGTAAGGGGTTATGAAAGAAATGGATAAAATAGACTCAAAACACTTTGTCCCATTCCACATCATTTCACTACTTTTCTTTTTTCTTTTTTGGTTCATCTTATTTCTCACAAAAGGATTCTTATTACTTTGCCCCAAATCATTTATGACATTATTTTTTTTTATAAAAGTGGTTCTTCTTTATTTTTTTATTTTTTTACTCTCTATCTTTAAAATCTTTTATGATCTTTTGCTCTTTTCTTTTTTTTCAAATAGGTTTCTTTCCTAAACTTTGCCCTCCAATGTTGAGGGTGATCATTGGTTGAGGTTCTTTAAAAAAATAAATTATAATAGGCACAAAAGGGGTAGTAAAAGATAATTTCATTTTTGTAAATAGTAAAAGAAACATGTACAAATGCAAAAATTCATTTCCAATTAGACTAAGTGCAATCCTAAAGTGAGCAAAAACTAACCCCCAATCAAATGAAATGATGTACAAACAAGAATATTTACATGGATGAAAAGATGTATGTACAATTAGATGCATACCAAGCAATGGTTCATTTCCAATTATGTATAAAAGTACAAAGAGCAAGAATTGCCCTAAACAAATGAAATAATGTACATACAAAGATACTTTTATGAAAAAAAATGTGCAAACACATGTATCCATTAGCTAATGAAAATAAAAAATTCATATTCAAAATTATATACAAAATCAAATAGATCATATGGAATAATGTAATAATGAAAAACAAGATTCACTAAGAAAAGGTAGAGTTGCCCCTTGATTGACATTTACATTCACATCTTGTCCATATAGATGGATAGGTGAAATAATACTTGTACAAAAGTGTTAATATGTAATAAATGTATGTATCTAATGAAACAATATCATGTGATACAAAAAAAAAATCCAACTCAAAATCTCACTTTTTTTGTAAAGTAAAAAAAAAAACTCCTTGAAGAAAACTTTTTTTTTAATATTTTTACAAATTTAAATTAGAAAAATTATCTCAACAAAATATCAACAAATACAAGATCAATACAAAGGCATGTCTTACATAAAGAATTGACATGGCTTTACCTTATGGTTGAGTTCTCTAAGTTTACTATATGCTTAGTTATGATGTTTCACAATCTAAAACGTTACCAAATTGTTTCTTACTATCGTCCATGATATACTAATAAGGCAGTCCACTCATAGGCTACAAACGGAAGTAATTCAATTTGAGCAAAAGTATTTCATTAGCCCATGCGAAGGCATAAACCTCACAAAAATGTAAGTATTATACTCTCTCCTAGAAGGATGAAGCTCGAGTATAAAGCTCATATCATGCATATACAAATAGTGTGTGCAAAAATTTGGGCTTACCAAAAATTTTTCTAGTGGGTTAGATAATTTTAAAAGTCAAAGATAGGCATTTGGACACTTGAGGCACTTAGGCTTGTTTGACAAATAGATTTAATTTTTTAAATTATTATTATTATTATTATTATTATTATTATTATTATTATTTTTATTTCAAAATATTACTAATTTTGAATAAATATGTTTGAACAGTGAAAAACATGATGGTATGAATAAACATATCTAAACAAAAAAACATGACTGTTTAAATAAAGTTTATTTAAACAATAAAACATGACTATACAAAATGTCATGACTTTTTGAATTGGCTTGATTGGTGACTGTTTATTTATTATAAATAGATCTTTCTACCTGACCAATTTTACTACTTTTGATTTAGAGAGTTTTAAGGCTTTATTGTATCTTATAGGCATAATTACTTTTAAAATAGTGTTATTCACGCCTCAAAGTCATATTTTCTTCTTTCTGACTATTTTTGTTTTTCATAATTTTACTAACAATTTAAAGGCAATTATGGATACTACATCTACTGTTGTCCTAACTGCTGCTATGGATTTGGAATCAAGTATGAAGGTTCACTTTCAAAATCAAGATGTAATCAGACTCGATCGTTTTAATGGATCAAACTACACTAGGTGAAAGGACAAAATGGTTTTCTTGTTGACTGCATTGAAAATGTTTTACATACTTTATCTAAATTTGGAACCAATTCCAAAACCAACTATTGAAGATTCTGATGCTATTAAGGCAACAAGAAGCAAATGTGAAGAAAATGAGCTAGTCTGTCATGGTTATATTTTAAATTCATTATCTGACCGTTTATATGACCTATACAAAAATATGAAAACACTAAAAGAGATATGGACTGCTCTTGAACATAAATACATGAAAGAAAAGAAAGGTACGAATAAGTTTTTGGCTTTGAAATACTTTGAATTTTCAATAACTGATAATAAACCAATCATGGACCAAGTGCACGAGTTACAAATTCTGGTTTCTAAGTTAAGTGAGCTAGAAATTAAGGTTTCTGATTCACTTTAAGTTGGAGTTATTTTGTTAAAACTCCCTCCTTCTTAGAATGGATATAAGAAGAAAGTTCTGCATTCAATAGATACTTTCACTATTGAAGAATTTCAGACTCACATATAGATTGAAGTGAAAAATCATGCAAGAGATGCACTCTTTTTGGAGGTTCCAATATGAATCATGTGAGTAGACAAAATTCTGAAAAAACTCACAAGTCTTTTGATAAATTTCAAAACAATTTTAAAGTCAAGAAGAATTTATTTAAGAAATCCAAATTTAACAAGAATAAAATGTGTTTCCACTGTGGAAAAAAAGGACATTTGATTAAAGATTACAAATTTAAAAATACTAAAATTAAGATTGGTTCTAGTTCTGAAAGTAAGGCAAATCTGGTTAAGCAAGAAATTAATGAACTTGTTGCAATGGTGACTGACATACAAATTAGAATGATCATCAAAGTTCATATAGCTATTGCAAATAAGTCATCTAATTGGTGGCTAGATTTTAGTGCAACAATTCATGTTTGCAACAACAAAGAGCAGTTCAAGACTCATGAAGAATGCAAGAGACCAGAAAACATCCTTATGAAAAATCATGTTCTTGCCAAAGTGATTGGAAAAAGAACAGTTGAATTGAAATTCACCTAAAGACAGAAACTAACTTAAAGGTTTTCATGTTCCTGAGATTGGAAAAAACCTTGTATCTGTAAATCTATTATGTAAGAAAGGCTTTAAGATTGTACTAGAGTCTGATAAAGTTATAGTCTCCAAAAATGGTGTATTCATTGGAAAAGGATATTCCAATGATGGTATGTTTAAACTAAGCATTGATGAAATAAATAATGTTTCTACTTATATTGTTGAGCATTCTTCTTCTTTATGGCATGCTAGATTAGGACATTTAAATTACCAATATATGAATCATATGACTAAGCATGGTTATATAACATACCAAAAAAATCATGACATTAAATGTGAAATCTGTGTCAAAGCAAAAATGACTAAGAAACATTTTCCTAAAGTCGAAAGAAATGCAGAATTATTAGAACTCGTACATTCTAATATTTATGAGTTAAATGGTTCATTAACAAGGGGAGAAAAAAGGTATTTTATAATATTTATAGATGATAGTTCTCGCTATACTTTTATGTATCTAATGAGAACAAAAGATGAAGCTTTTGATAAATTCAAAGAATATAAATTAGTTATTGAAAATCAAAAAGAGAAAAAAAATCAAAATTCTTCGAGCTGATAGGGGTGGAAAATATTTTTCAGATTCATTTTCTCTTTTCTGTGAAGATAATGGAATTATTTATCAAAAGTAGCCCCTTATGCACCCCAACAAAATGGTTTAGCCGAAAGGAAAAATAGAACCTTGGTAGACATGGTAAATAATATGCTATTAAATGCTAAATTACCTCTAAATCTTTGGGAGAAGCACTTTTAACAGCATGCCATAATAGAATTCTTTCAAAGAAATTCTTAAAGACACCATATGAACTTTAGAATCATGGTAGAAAACCAAATTTGAATTATTTTAAAGTGTGGGGGTGCATTGCCTTTTATAAAATACCTCATCCTCATAAATCAAAATTAGGACCTAGAGGTATTAAATGTATTTTTGTTAGTTATGCACAGAATTCAAAAGCATATAAACTTCTTAATTTAAATACTAATGTTATTGTTGAATCTATTCATGTAAAATTTTTTGAAAATAAGTTTATATGTGATACTGAAATTGATATGGAGAAACAAATTGAAATGATTCCTACGACTGGAAATAAAAGAAAAGAAAGTAATAATTCTATTGAAATTAGAATGAGCAAAAGAACTAGAAAAGAAAATCTTTTGTCTTCTGATTTTGTTTCTCTAGATTCTATAATATTCTTAGTAGAAGGAAATAGAGCCAAAGTGCTTAAAAAAACACCAATTCTACTAAACGTAAATAATGACCCTAAAACATTTAATGAAACTATGACTTCAAGAGATGTTGTTTTTTTGGAAAAAAGCTATTAATGATGAAATGGACTCAATTATGTCCAATAATACATGGGTCTTGATAAATTTACCTCCAGGTTCTAAACCTATAGGATATAAATGGGTGGTTAGAAAGAAATATAATACAGATGATTCCGTACAAACCTTTAAAGCAAGATTAGTTGCAAAAGGTTTTAAACAAAAGAAGGCATAGATTATTTTGATACATATGCTCCAGTAGCTAGAATAGCATCCATTAGAATTCTTATAGCTTTGGCTTCCATTTATAAATTACATGTGCATCAAATGGATCTTAAGAAAACCTTTTTAAATAGTGACTTAAAGGAAGAAGTATACATGGAACAACTAGAAGGTTTTATTCTTTCAAGTAATCAGAATAAAGTTTGTAAACTAATTAAGTCACTTTTATGAGCTAAAGCAAGCTCCTAAACAATGGCATGAAAAGTTTGATTCAATCATTGTAGCCAATGGTTTTAAACATAATGGAGCAGATAAGTGCATTTACTTAAAATTTACTAAAGAATATGGAATTATAATATGTCTCTATGTGGATGATATGCTAATTTTTAGTACTAATACGATTGGCATAAATGAAACCAAAAGGTATCTAATTTTTAATTTTAAAATGAAAGATTTAAATGAAGTTGATACCATTTTGAGAATTAAAGTTAAAAGATATAATAAGGGTTTCGTATTTAATCAAAGTCATTATATTGAGAAACTGCTTAATAAGTTTTGGTATCTCAATATAAAAGAAGCCAATACTCCATATGATACAAGTATAAAATTAACAAAAAATCAAGGTTATATAATTGCACAACTTGAATATGCTAGTGCTATTGGAAGTATTATGTATGCTATGCATTGTACTAGGCCAGATATAGCTTTTGTTATTTGCAAGTTATCAAGATATACAAGTAAGCCTAGTATAAGTCATTAGAAAGCCATAGGAAGGTTCTAGGTTATCTTAAAAGAACTAAAGATTTTGGCTTATTTTATTCTTGAGATCCAGCTATTTTGGAAGGATATTCATATGCAAGTTGGATCACTAGTATAAGCGACAATAGATCTACTTCAGGATGGATGTTTACCCTTAGAGGTGGTGCAATTAGTTGGGCATCTAAGAAACAAACTTGCATTTCACATTTAACTATGAAATCTGAATTCATAGTTTTAGCTGCAGCAGGCAAGGAAGCTGAATGGCTAAAAAATTTATTAATGGATATAAAGTTATGGCCACAACCAGTGACAGCCATTTTCTTGTACTGTGATAATGAAGCTACTATGTCTATAGCTTATAGTGAAATTTATAATGAAAAATCTAAACATATTAGTCTAAGACATGATTATATCAGAGAATTGACAAAAAAAATAGGGTAATTACCATCACATATGTTAAATTTACTAACAACTTAACAGATCCTCTTACCAAGGCGCTACTTAGAAATTTGGTAAGAAGCACCACAAGTGGAATGGGTTTAAAATTCCTTTTAGACACCAATAATGGGAACCTAATTTTGAATTAGTAACCTTTAATTGCAAAGTTTAATAGGTAACAAGAAGTTATTGTTATGTGTCTATAAACACTAGTCAACCCATTCCAAATATTTAGAATACTTGTGTAAGCCATTGCATAAATGGAGGATGAGATTGAACTCTTATTGGAATTTATAATTAAATGTCTATAGCAATGGGACATAAATAAGGAACTCCACTTATATAAACATAGAAATGGTGCCATTTCAACAAGAAAATTGAAAACTTTCTTGTAAATGTTTATGAATAAGGATAAGCACATGGCCATAATAGTGCTAAAGCGGTTATAAACCTCTGACAGAATATTAAATAAGTATTATATGTGTTATATCTTCAATTTTAACACTAGAAGTTGAGGTTTAATCTACGGACACCATCAACTTTATTAGAATTCTAAGGTATATACGCTAATTGAAGGTTTAAATCAAACGATACCTTCTTGTATTCATAATATTTATTTGTGTGAAAGGTTAAAGATTAAGCACAAAATTCCAAACTAGTGGGGGATTATTGGTAGTTTAGAATGTGGCGAATCCCACATTAAGTAGAAAGATCACTTATATATGGTTTAAAAGAAATCACTTATGTTATTTAAGTAATTGAGCTAAGTGTTGGAGTGAGTCAAGTCATTTGGGCTTACTAGGAGTTTTCCTAGTGAATCAGACAATTTTAAAAGTCAAAGGTGGGTACTTGGGCACTGGGGCACTTGGGTTTGTTTGACAAATAGATTTAATTTTTTAAATCTTTTTTTATTGTTATTATTATTATTGTTGTTGTTGTTATTATTATTATTATTATTTATTTATTTCAGAATATTATTGATTCTAAATAAATATGTTTGAACAGTGAAAAATATGATGGTATGAATAAACATATCTAAATAGAAAAACATGATTGTTTAAATAAAGTTTATTTAAATAATAAAATATAACTATACAAAATATCATGACTTTTTGAATTGGTTTGATTGGTGAGTGTTCATTTATTATAAATAAATTTTTCTGCTTGACCAATTTCACTACTTCTGATTTAGAGAGTTTAAGACTCTGTTGTATCCTATACGCATAATTGCCTTTAAGATGGTGTTATTCACGCCTCAAAACTATATATTCTTCTTTCTTACTATTTCTGTTTTTCTTAATTTTACTAACCGTTCCATTAAACTCATTAACTTCACTAATGGACTCAACGTTATTCCACCGTATCCGTCCAATTGTTTCATAACATTTCCTTCTTGGTCATATTTGATCCCAATAGGATCAGGGGCATCGTTTTGAATGCTCCATAATCTTCCAGTGTTAAGAGCCACCCAAAATTCCCCATTTTCATTCCTTTTTATATTATCAGGAACTCCAAGCAGTTGGGCAAACACTTCTGGCACATAAGTATTTGCTTCAGCATCAACCTTGAACTTCAAAATTCTCCTTCTAATGGATTCTGCAAGTAGAAGGAAGGAAATGTCTTTGTTTAGAGCAACCCCGTTAGGAAACATGAGTCTTTTGTGTAGTACAAACACCTTTTTAGTGGAAAAATCATATTTAAGCAATCTTTCACTTCTATCATTGATTGATCTTATTAAGAAATCAGCATACCTACATAATCATAAAAATAATTAGTTTCTTTTTTGATTATTTGAAATTAATTGTAATCGATTTTAAAATAACTCTTATATAAATCTCAATATTTTTGTCCAAACAATTTATCTCAGCAAATGCAATTAAAACAAATTGATCTAAAAATATCAACATAAATCTTATTTACAAATCTATAATAAAAAAAAATTTTCAAAATAAATAAAAGTGGTAGTCTGAGTACTATTGCTTCAATTAAGACAAAAAAAAAGGGAATTTTTTTTATTTTTCATCAATATAATTTATAAAAAAAAATTAAGGGACGAAACTGATAAATAAGGGAGAAAAGGAGAGGCACCTTCCTTGGTAGATAAGACCACTATCTGTAAAATAGACAATTCCGGTATTGGTATCAATGTCTAAACCATTTGTAAATCTAAACGGGATTCCTTCAGCTGAAGTAGCAAGTGTTTGAGCCACGCCGCCGTTGGGTCCGACCAATAGGAGACCGAAGTAAGCATCTGCAATGTAGAGGTCACATGTTGCTTTGTTGAATTTCAGACCCAATGGCCTTCCACACACTGGTTCAAGGTTGGGATTTGTTGACCATCGCACAGTTTCCTCTTCCTAATATCCAACAAAGAAACCAACAATAAATCAATAGGTATTTGCCTCTTTGGTTATTATAATTTCTTTATTTGATCGAAAGGTTGTGGATGAAGAAATTGATCAATATTTTAGCGGATTTAAATAAAACTTCACAAAAAAAGAAAATCACAAACTAACAATTAAAGAAATTAACTATATATACCTCATTGCTGAAGGTATGGCAAACTCTTTCCAACCAAGATTTGGTCCTTGCCATTTGAGTATTCTACCATCAGACACACCATCATATGGCCCTTCTCCTTTGCAATCAAAATCGATGCTTTTCGGGTCCGGTGACATTGGTGAGGTTGATTTGATGATAATTCTTTGGGATAACATCAACCTCATGATTAGGCGGCTGTTGCTGGGATTGTTGGATGTTAAGAGCGAGGAAAAACACAAGGAACAAAAGCTTGAATGACTGAGATTTCTTCATGGTTGAATTGGAAACAAAGCTAGCCATAGAGATATAAGAATTAACTTGTAAGGAAACTTATAATATCTAACAAAGGTGACAAAAACAGTACTGGAAAGTGAAGGAGGACGTGAAAATTGGATATATATTTATAGTAGTATCAGCTTGAGAGTAATAAAATCCAATTTCAACCCAAATCAAACTATTAACTATAGTGGGAATTGGATTGGATATAGAATTATTATTCAAGACCATAAAAATATCATAAAAAATTACATATACAAAAACAAATGCAAAGAATTTAAAATATATGGAGTTTTTTTTAAGAATAAAAATGGATGGAGTTGTAACTTGTAATTTGTATCCAATTATTCAACTAAAATTTTTATTCAAACTTAATTCCTTTTTCTTATTTGGGCATGTAATTGTAACTCATGTTTATATAAGATGTTTAATTTATTTAGTAGTATTTGTTTTATTAGAGAAACAAGCTTAGTTTGACTTGAACTATAATAAAGCAAATTGGAGCTTGCTATGGTCAAAACTAGACTTTATTGAATAATCTCTCAATCTGATTTCGCTTCTACATTTTTTAACCATATATATTCATATTGTTTAGCAAATAGAAAATATTGATTCTTTGTGATACATATTTGAATATTGTTAATGTGATAACACATCAAAAGCTAAAAACTATGATATTTATATGAAAGTATACTGTCATATGCATTAGGGTTTATTCGCATCCGAAAGTTTTCCAATTTTTTTGAGACAAAAGTCTTGAGTGCATGTTTGCAGTTGTTTGAACAAACAAAAGATCTAATCTTGTCCTAGAACAAAGATCGAAGACTAATTTCCTTTAGCATATAAAGTGAATGCCGATTAAATATTACTTAGGACCTATTTTTAAGTTTTAAATTTGTTTTGCATTCTTGTATAGCATAATAGTATAGATTATAGTATAAATAATATAGCAGTACAATACCACAAATTGCTCAATGCCATCACTTGAAAGCATTTTAAATTCTATATAAACGATAACAATGTATTGGTAACAAGGAAAACGATGAAGCACTCACCATAATTGTCAACAATGAATCAATTCACTACGATTGTTCTATAAATAAGAATGCTAATAAAATCCACTGCCTATATTTATGTGCTGCTACTAATCTTAAAACTGTTTTGACCTTCAAGTTCGAACTTTGAAGTTTGACATATTAAAACTTTAAACTCTTGATACGATATAAAGCAAAATCATAGTATTAGGTTTTCATTACTTGTACAAATTTAGATTGATTGATAAACATAGGAGTCTATAATGTCTGACGAATTGCAGACGCAGAAAATACATCCAGAATCTAATTGGGAGGATTTTGCTTAGGGCTTTGGGTACATCTGATCCGATGCTTTGTTTAATGTTTCTTGCTCAACTTTCACAGTAGGTTCATCAATAGGCATCGGACTGACATCTACAGCCTGCATGAACCAGCATCAACACAACTTTTCTGAGCTGTGATATCATTTTTTGCACGTGGTTGTGTTCTATATATAATACAAGTGCAAGTGTGCTGGTGTTTCAAAACTTCACCTTTGTACTTACAGTTTCATCCGTCACAGTGTCAAATCCTCTGGCTTGCTCAGCAGTTCCTTTTTGGGCCTCCTGGGAGAACATAAACCAGAATGAAAATTTTCCATCAAAATACACTTTAAAAAAAAAGAATCACAAGATAAATGCCTTAAATCTCACAATCACAAAATCTGACTTATATAGCATAAAGCATACCAAATCTTTTGTCTCAGGTTCAACTGATTCTCTCTTTACCCTGCTTGGGATAGGCTTACTGAATGAATGTGATGAGTGGATGGCAAAGAAGAAAATAGAATGCAATCAGAAACAGTTGGGGGTATAAAACCAATAAAGTTTTTTTTTAAAAAAAAATAAAAGAAAGATAAATACCGCTCCTCGTCAACCTCCATGTCTGAATCTGGGTCCCATCTCTCATCTCCATCATCCCGATCTTCATCAGCCTGAATATTATAAATCAAAAAGCAACAAGTATAAGGAGCAAGTAGATATGAGGCTAATATGTAACTTCTAGTAAAATGTAGGAAATTTATCAATAGAATAAACAGCCAAAAAAGAGAATTTCTGCGCCAACAAGAAATATTGCACATAGTTGTTTTTTCTTGCCTCTCTTTAATTGTTTTATCAGAAATGAGCAAAATAACCCATCTTATGAAACAATTTAGTTATTTAAGCAGGCAGCTGTGAATGGCTAAAGTCATAAACAGCTTCTCATGTAAATGGATAACATAAATCAATATATATTTTAATTGCCTATTAGATTATTATTTAACAATCAAAGAACCTTAAAAGCAAGCTTTAAGCAGTAAAATGCAATGCCAAACATGATAGACACATAAAAAACACATTCAATTATGGAAAAGATTGAAAAAAGAGAGTGGAACATGTGGTAATTTCCAGTGATAGATGCCAGTTGCAAAAAGGAAGCTCGGATAAATTTAGCAAATAAACAAAGTAACTGCAGCACACACCTCAGGAAGCTCAGTGTCAGGTGGTCTTTCTTGAAATTGGACACTTGGTGCATGTTGAAGTTTTGAGAGGTTCTCAAGTAGCTTATTACGTATGTCTTCAAGTAACTGGCGTGAGTTCTTGTTTTCCATGTTACTAGGGGCAACATGAAGAGTATAATCTGGACCAAAATATTCATAATACTCATGTTGAGGCATCTTGTCATCAACCTCCATTCCAAGTGCAACTCCTGTCTGCTCAATTTGACATAGTTATTAACAAAGTAGTCCATCACAAGAAAATTACAACGTTCTTCCATGTTTCATAACACAACTATAAAATGGTCCAAGTAAGGGGGGGGGGGGGGGCAACTTAAATGTTGTGTCATGAAATATACAACACAGAGGCATTACCAAAAAAGAATTAAGAAAAGAAGAGCATCCAGTTGCAGCAAATGCTAAAAGTTATTCTGAAGTGTGTAAATGACTTGAGAAGCAGAAAGGATTGACATTATTGAATTAATTTAACACAAAAGTCTTATATCTTCCAATGAAATTACTAGCTCTTGCTCTATCATCTTCAAATCCAAGAACTATAGAGCTTTTTATAGGGATTAAAGATGAACGAAAACAATTAGGCACTATGATTTGACATCTTCCAACTTAAACAACACAAAAAAGAGAAAAGAGGGAAGGGGGAAAAGGGGGATTTGGAGGGGGGGAGATAAAAGGTTTTTCTGAAAGTCACCTTTACTGTATATTAACATTAGATAATAATGGTCAAGCCAATCACTAAAACCAATCAGTATATATTAATCGATTGAAACTATAATGGGTCAGATACCTCATAGCACCAACAGCGAGCAACATTCCGAATGGTATAACCACCACCACCTAGTAGCAACAATGGAACATTGAATGATCTCATAAATTTAACACACTCTGCATGGCCCTTGATTGAAAGATTGAAACATCCCAACCTATCTCCAGATAGGGAGTCAGCACCACACTGAAGGACCACTGCACCAGGCTTAAAAACTTCCATAACTTTACCAATAATTGGCTTAAACAAGTAATGGTAACTCTCATCATCGATCCCATCATCCAAAGGAACATTGAGGGAATAGTATTTCCCCTTTGCATATCCAATATCACGTATATCCCCTGTACCCGGAAAATAATCTCCAAATTTATGAAATGAAACAGTCATGACCCTATCAGTAGTATAAAATGCCTCCTCCACACCATCTCCATGGTGGATATCAATATCAACGTATAGAACACGCTGCAACAAAGATAAAGGAAAAGCATTATTAATGACAAACTATACTACATAAAGTGCAAAAAGCATAAATCTTTACACAGGAAATGTATCAATTGAAAAATAAAACCAGTCATTCAGGTCAAAAATATAAACATTTATTTTTATCATTTCATGCCTGGTATAACAACCGTTTATTATTTCATGCCCACAATAACAACCATCTTCACTGGTTGTCAGTTGTCAAAGACACATCAAATTTGCATTCAATACAATATTGTAAGACAAATTGCAAACAAGCCATATCACATATCATATTGGACTGGATAAGATCGATACGGGTAGAAAATAATTAGATATTGCCCTTGCAGCATGAGGAGAAAAGCCGGATAGAAAGCTAATAAGAAATTTAAGGTATCAAAACATACCTGATGCTGCTTAAGAAGTTCCAATATTGCAAGGACAATATCATTGACATAGCAAAACCCTGAAGCCTCACACTTCTTTGCATGATGCAGGCCACCAGCCCAATTAATGGCAATGTCAAGACCATGATTTAATTTGACAGCACCGCCTACAGAGCCACCAGCATATGTTTGACAGAAGGAGTAAAGGCCGTCAAAGACAGGACAATCTTCACCAACATTAAAGCGCTTGAGCTGCCTGAGCTGATCTTGCTGCGTTTCAGGGGTTATGCTGCGGAGAAAGTTCACATAGTCATCAGCATGGAAGCGGCAAAGATCCCTATCTCTGGCAGGGAAGGGCTTGTGCACTTGCATATGCTGAAGCAGCCCATAGTGTGCTAGAAGGGCATGAGTCATTCGAATTCTGTGAGGCTTCATAGGGTGACCTTGCCCGTAATAGTAATTACCTACCTCCGGGTCATAGAAATAGGACACCTTCCTCTTCACTCCATCAGCTCCCGAAGGTAATGAATTCCCTCCAGTATCCATTAAATAATAAGCTTAGGATCTCGGTTTCCTCTTTTCTCTGCTTTCATGAATAATTCTAATTAGATTTACTTATAAAAGTAACAAATTGCATTAAATTAACATCCCAAAGACATGGAATTGAAGAAGAACTAGGACCGATTTGCTCCATGGGAGATTCTAAATCATATTTACCTTTTCACGCATACAAACATGTGAAGGTCACACAGTAAGAACCCAAACATTTACGAGATTTACCGGGGAAAAAAAGCAACCCATTTATAAGATTTCCACCAATAAAAATTAAAATTAATAATGAAGTAAAGAATAATAGAAAAAAGTTTGCTTCGCAATCACAATTAAACCAAATAAAGCTCACATATTTACCCAGAATAAAGCCAGAAATTTTGCCTATTACGAACAAACAAAAGCACATCTAGGAGGAAAAGCACAATGGGAAAACAATGACAGTTAAAAGAAAAAAGAAAAAAAGAAAGAAATAATCGACAGGCTTTGAAGATTAAACTTCGAATGAAAGAAATCAAACATTTTAAACAAAACCCCGAATAGAAACAATGGTATTTTACCGATAGAAGAGAGCGGAACAGGTTTTCCCCTTCTCTGCTTCCAGACAACGTTTGTAGCTGTTGAAACTAGAAAGTTTTATTCATTAAAAAAAAAAGTTTTTTGATAAGCGAATCAATCTGAAGAAGTAGGAAGATTTGACAAAGGCACAAAGAACGCAGTGTTTTTGAGTTTAGAAAGACTGCCTTTTATTTCATCCGGAACGGTTCAAAGTACAAAGGCCAAACCGGTTCGCCACTCAGAGACAAAAGAAGCTCGTAATGTAATTTCTAGAAAGTTGATGCGCTGCAATGGAAATATCAAGGATGATGATGCCTTTGGATTAAATATTTTATTTATTGTTTTTTCATTTTTGGCATTTTATAATAATGGTAGTATTTATTGTTACCATTAGGTGCACACGCGCGTGTTGTCATGGGTCAATTTTTTTTATTTTATATTCCTATTCATTTATTTTTATTTTTTTTTGAAAATTTGGTTAATTAAAAAAATTTAACAAAAAGTCAAATACGATGGCACATAAATATTTTTATTTTCTCACAAAATTTACTTAATAAAAAATCAAAAAAAAGTGAAAAAAGATAAAATTTTAAAAATAAAGAAAAAAATAAACAATCAATTTTTAAGAATGAAAAAATGCCACATAAACATCTCATTGAATTTAAACTATATTTTTATATACCCTGAAATGGATTAAGACAAAACATCATAAACAAGCTTCCACCTCGTTCTCATTTCCCTTAAAAAAATTTGCCCTATCCTAATTCAATCCTAATTTAAAAGAATCAACCCTTATTAAATTGAGATTAATCACAATCCATTGTATATAAATTGGTTTAACATTTTTATCAATGAACATATTTGTTAAAAAATTTATCTAATTAAAAAAATTTTAAAAATACAAAAAAAAAGTTAAATAAAGTTGCTTGGGAGACATCTTTATTTACCTTAATTTTTTTTTCATGAAATTAAATTAATAAAAAAGTATAAAAATAAAAAAATAAAAGAAAATTCATAAAAAAAAATAAAAAAAATAAAATCATAGAAAGGAAAAAAAGAAAAATAAGCTCATTTGTGGCACTACGTGCACATCCCAATTGAATTTGAAATTATAATCTCTTAAATGAATGTATTAAATAATAATTTTATTAATAAAAAATAAACAAAAAAGGAAAAATAAACAAAAAATAAAAATGAAAATGAGATATCATTGAGGTGTCATGTGATCATCAAATTTGAGTTTAAAATGTCGATATCTTAAAATAAAGTATGAAATAATAACTTTATTAATATAATACAGATATATGCTAAATACTCAATTAGGAATCTAACATTTCAATGTTTTATAAATTAAGGCTATCAACTTTAATTTAGTTCAATGTAGAACTAGATGTTTCTAAATGTGTTCAAATCATGATTACTTAATGATAGTGATTTACACGTAGCGTTAAGTCTATTATACCATTAATTTCTTCATCTTTTATTAGTTAAAATGCTTTAAACCCATAATTAAACCCAAAAAAAAAAAAAAACTTTAAACCCAAAATTAAACCCAAAAAGCTAGAAACATGAAACCAATAGGTCCTCATAAACCCAAATGACTGGCCTAGTAACGAATCATGATATTTGATTTTGAGAGATCAATTCAAATTATATATATTTTTACATTTATTATGTTATTTAAAATCTGAAATGAATGTCAAATGCAAGTATTTATTTAGCACAGATATGTTCTTTTTTTTCAAAATTTTTCTTATACTTGGATTTTTTTACTTTCATATCCACATTTATCATATATGTATCAAACATGAGTATTTTAGAAAAAAGAAAAATCAAAACAATTAACATAGTTCATTTGAGGTTTTATCAAACAAAACAATTAAAAATGGTCATAAAAATATTAAAAAAAGATAAGTACAATGAGCTAAAAAATACACTTTTAGCACTTGATTGAAGATTGAAACCTTTTTGAGAAAAGAAGAAAATTAAATTTATTTTTCAAGTATATGTAAGTATGATTTTATATTAATGAAAAACTTATTAGTTTTAAGGGTTTGAGATAATAATTATGGGTACAATAAATGATAGATAATAATATAACTAATTTCTCTTATATTGCAATGCATAAAGTTAGATTAAATATAACAAATATCAATTTTAATGAAAAAACTAATTTAATTTAATAAAATATATGAAACAATTATTATATAATATATATAATATATGTTAAAGGGGTTTTGAAACTTTTGGGGAAGCCAATGCCCCTTTTGGTTCTAATGATGGTCTGTCATTAAATCAACCACCACTGTAGCCACCGTCGACCATCAATCTTTGTTATCAGAATGAGCCCAAAATTCATCTAAATGATTCATCTTGGCTCTCTCATTCATGTTATCTACATGAATTTTTCAACAAACACTTGAAAATTCCTAGATCTGCAAAAAAGACCTAACATTTCTACCATAAAAAATCCTACTTTCCTTACTTAAAATGGTCTTATTTTTATTATATTTTTCTCTTCCAATTTTTTTTTCTTGTTACACTTTCAAAATACTCTAAACTTCTTGTCAACCACTAGTACCATTTTTCTTCTTATTTAAAAGAAAGATACAAAGACCCAAAAAAAAAAAAAAACCAAAACTTATTTTATCTAACAACCAAAAAAACTATAAAAAAAACACAAAAAATGCATCCCCAAAAAAGGATAGTAACGCCAAAAGTAATATAAACAATAAAAAAAAAACAAAACAATAACAATGAAATGAGAAAGCAGTTTTGGTTTTTGTATGCTTCAGATTGTTTTAGGTCTAGATTTTTAGTGAAAAAAAAAGGTCTCAACTGGAAAAACACATTAAGAGGAAAAAGTATTTGGTCAACGAAAAAAAAAATGCATTTTTAAAGTTTTAGGTCATGACTTTAGGTCCAGATCTGGGCAATTTAAAGCTATTTCAAGCAAAACTAAGCATGAATATGAGACGAGGTCAAAAAGAGTATTTGGTGAAATTTTAGAGTCGAAAGGTAACAGACCAGTGGTGGCCAAAAGTGGCCAATACGATGGTGACGACTAAAATTTGGGCATTTTTGTTTCCAATAAGTTCACTTTTTAAAAGGAGATGCTTTCTTTTTTTCTATTAGAGAAAGAAACATAAATGTAAAAAATAAAGCAAAAAAATTTTTCTTAGCTTTATAGTAGAAAAAAAAAATTTCACTCTAGTTTAATACACATGTGTCACACTATAATGACAAAGTCTTATTTTGAACCAATTAGAAAATGTTTAATCCTAAATTGAACTAAATAAAAATAATATCCTTAATTAAGAAAACATCCAAGCATTATATCCTAAATTTGAACATTTAGCTTATATAAAAATAAAAATTAAAAGATAATAAATATATTTTTTATATAGCATAGGGTAGCTTAAGATTAGATATGACAATAAGTCGAGGCGAGGTAGAGTTTTGCTTTCCTCACCTTTGACCTGAAACTTCAGAGTTCTTACCCGATCCCCAACCCTTCCTCACTCAAAGGTTTTATTTGTAAAACACAACCCCAACCTATTAAGAAAGGTGTTTCCTCGACTCTAACCCAACTCGACCCATATTCAACCTATTACAAATTCAAACTTACTACGTGAAAACTTAACAACTTATAGTTTAAATATATTATAAGTATTAATAAATTTAACTAAACCAATCACAAATTCAACTTCGTGCATAAAACTTTTTTAGTAAAATCTCATGTCATTACTAATTGCCAAAACATCATCAATTCAAATAAACATTTTTTCAAGATAAGTAAACATAAAGTATACATGAGCACCTTCTACACTCATCTTGTCACAACATCATTTTACACTAATGAAAGAGTAGATAGCTCACCCTTGTTTAGGATTCCCACCATAGATGATGGAATTATAAAACACATAAAACTTGGTAAACTAAAATTCAAACATCAAACAAACTTAAGTTAATAACTAAGATTTAAACATAGTACATGATACAAGATAAATATCAAAAGTCTAAAACCCCACAATAAAAAGTTAAATTGTTTGAACATCCTTTCATCCAATATGGTGAAAATCTCCAAAGACCACAACAAATCATTTCATCGTCATTAAACTCCATATCCATATTCTCCTCTAACCACACTAGTCCTATAAAATAAAACAAAAAGATAAATAAATAAATCCCATAAAATAATATCTTTAAAAATAATAATATAAAAAATGAATTAGTTAAAAAGCTAATATCATTTGCCAAACTGAATTATCTTTTCCTCAATCTCACTCTCATCAACATCTTTGTAAAAAGAAATTTTTCTCCCA